>OX422140.1:210220581-210518687 GCA_949129095.1 Volucella bombylans | reverse complement strand
GGGGTTATAGCCATTTTTGTGTTGAAGTTTGGACCCTCTCAGACGCTTATTTTAGCAGTTATAGCCATTTTTCTGTTCAAGTTTGGACCCTCTCAGACTCTTATTTTAGGAGTTATAGACATTTTTCTGTCCAATTTTGGACCCTATAAGACGCTTATTTTAGGATTTATAGCCAATTTTCTGTTCAAGTTTTGACCCTCTCAGACGCTTATTTTAGGAGTTATAGCCATTTTTGTGGTCAAGTTTGGACCCTCTCAGACGCTTATTTTAGGAGTTATAGCCATTTTCTGTTCAAGTTTAGACCTTCTCAGACACTTATTTTAGGAGTTAAGGCCATTTTTGTGTTTAAGTTTGGACCCTATCAGACGCTTATTTTAGGAGTTATAGCCATTTTTCTGTTCAAGTTTGGACCCTACCGGACGCTTATTTTAGGCGTTATAGCCATTTTTCTGTGCAAGTTTGGATCATCTCAGACTCTTATTTTAGGAGTTATAGACATTTTTCTGTTCAAGTTTGGACCCTATAAGACGCTTATTTTAGGATTTATAGCCAATTTTCTGTTCAAGTTTTGACACTCTCAGACGCTCATTATAGGAGTTATTTCCATTTTTTTGTTCAAGTTTGGACCCTCTCAGACTCTTATTTTAGGAGTTATAGACATTTTTCTGTTCAAGTTTGGACCCTATAAGACGCTTATTTTAGGATTTATAGCCAATTTTCTGTTCAAGTTTTGACCCTCTCAGACGCTCATTATAGGAGTTATTTCCATTTTTTTGTTCAAGTTTGGACCCTCTCAGACTCTCATTTTAGGAGTTATAGACATTTTTCTGTTCAAGTTTGGACCCTATAAGACGCTTATTTTAGGATTTATAGCCAATTTTCTGTTTAAGTTTTGACCCTCTCAGACGCTTATTTTAGGAGTTATAGCCATTTTTGTGTTCAAGTTTGGACCCTCTCAGACGCTTATTTTAGGAGTTATAGCCATTTTTCTGTTCAAGTTTGGACGCTCTCAGACTCTTATTTTAGGAGTTATAGCCATTTTTGTGTTGAAGTTTGGACCCTCTCAGACGCTTATTTTAGCAGTTATAGCCATTTTTCTGTTCAAGTTTGGACACTATAAGACGCTTATTTTAGGATTTATAGCCAATTTTCTGTTCAAGTTTTGACCCTCTCAGACGCTCATTTTAGGAGTTATTGCCATTTTTTTGTTCAAGTTTGGACCTTCTCAGACTCTTATTTTAGGAGTTATAGACATTTTTCTGTTCAAGTTTGGACCCTATAAGACGCTTATTTTAGGATTTATAGCCAATTTTCTGTTTAAGTTTTGACCCTCTAAGACGCTTATTTTAGGAGTAATAGCCATTTTTGTGTTCAAGTTTGGACCCTCTCAGACGCTTATTTTAGGAGTTATAGCCATTTTTTGTGTTGAAGTTTGGACCCTCTCAGACGCTTATTTTAGCAGTTATAGCCATTCTTATGTTCATGTTTGGACCCTCTCAGACGCTTATTTTAGGAGTTATAGCCATTTTGTTTTTAAGTTTGGAGCCCTCTCAGACGCTATTTTAGCAGTTATAGCCATTTTTCTGTTTAAGTTTGGACCCTCTCAGACGCTTATTTTAGGAGTTATAACCATTTTTGTTTTAAGTTTGGACCCTCTCTGACGCTTATTTTAGGAGTTATAGCCATTTTTCTGTTCATGTTTGGACACTATCAGACGCTTATTTTAGGAGTTATAACCATTTTTGTTTTTAAGTCGGACCCTCTCAGACGCTTATTTTAGGAGTTATAGCCATTTTTCTGTTCAAGTTTGGACCCTCTCAGACGCTTATTTTAGGAGTTATAACCATTTTTGTTTTTAAGTTTGGACCCTCTCAGACGCTTATTTTAGGAGTTATAGCCATTTTTCTGTTCATGTTTGGACCCTCTCAGACGCTTATTTTAGGAGCTATAAGCCATTCTTCTGTTCATGTTTGGACCCTCTCAGACGCTTATTTTAGGAGTTATAGCCATTTTTGTTTTCAAGTTTGGACCCTCTCAGACGCTTATTTTAGGAGTTATAGCCATTTTTCTGTTCATGTTTGGACCCTATCAGACGCTTATTTTAGGAGTTACAGCCATTTTTGTTTTCAAGTTTGGACCCTCTCACACGCTTATTTTAGGAGTTATAGCCATTTTTCTGTTCATGTGTGGACCCTCTCAGACGCTTATTTTAGGAGCTATAGCCATTCTTCTGTTCATGTTTGGACCCTCTCAGACGCTTATTTTAGGAGTTATAGCCATTTTTGTTTTCAAGTTTGGACCCTCTCCGACGCTTATTTTAGGAGTTATAGCCATTTTTCTGTTCATGTGTGGACCCTCTCAGACGCTTATTTTAGGAGCTATAGCCATTCTTCTGTTCATGTTTGGACCCTCTCAGACGCTTATTTTAGGAGTTATAACCATTTTTGTTTTTAAGTTTGGACCCTCTCAGACGCTTATTTTAGGAGTTATAGCCATTTTTCTGTTCAAATTTGGACCCTACCGGACGCTTATTTTAGGCGTTATAGCCATTTTTCTGTGCAAGTTTGGATCATCTCAGACTCTTATTTTAGGAGTTATAGCCATTTTTGTTTTCAAGTTTGGACCCTCTCAGACGCATATTTTAGGAGTTAGCGCCATTTTTGTGTTCAAGTTTGTACCCTCTCAGACGCTTATTTTATGAGTTATAGCCATTTTTCTGTTCAAGTTTGGACCCTCTCAGACGCTTATTTTAGAAGTTATAACCATTGTTCTGTTCATGTTTGGACCCTCTCAGACGCTTATTTTAAGAGTTATAGCCAACTTTCCGTTTAAGTTTGGACCCTATCAGACGCTTATTTTAGGAGCTATAGCCATTCTTCTGTTCATGTTTGGACCCTCTCAGACGCTTATTTTAGGAGTTATAGCCATTTTTGTTTTTGAGTTTGGACCCTCTCAGACGCATATTTTAGGAGTTAGCGCCATTTTTGTGTTCAAGTTTGTACCCTCTCAGACGCTTATTTTATGAGTTATAGCCATTTTTCTGTTCAAGTTTGGACCCTCTCAGACGCTTATTTTAGAAGTTATAACCATTGTTCTGTTCATGTTTGGACCCTCTCAGACGCTTATTTTAAGAGTTATAGCCAACTTTCCGTTTAAGTTTGGACCCTATCAGACGCTTATTTTAGGAGTTATAGCCAATTTTCTGTTCAAGTTTGGACCCTCTCAGACGCTTATTTTAGGAGTTATAGCTACTTTTGTGTTCAAGTTTGGACCCTCTCAGACGCTTATTTTAGGAGTTATAGCCATTTCTGTTTTCAAGTTTGGACCCTACCAGACGCTTATTTTAAGAGTTATAACCATTTTTGTGTTGAAGTTTGAACCCTCTCAGACGCTTATTTTAGGCGTTATAGCCATTTTTCTGTTCCAGTCGCTTATTTTAAGAGTTATAGCCATTTTTGTGTTGAAGTTTGAACCCTCTCAGACGGTTATTTTAGAAGTTATAGCCAATTTTCTGTTTAAGTTTGGACCCTCTCAGACGCTAATTTTGGGAGTTATAGCCATTTTTGTTTTCAAGTTTGGACCCTCTCACACGCTTATCTTAGGAGTTATAGCCATTTTTGTGTTCAAGTTTGGACCCTCTCAGACCCTTATTTTAGTAGTTATAGCCATTTTTCTGTTTAAGTTTGAATCCTCTCAGACGCTTATTTTAGGAGTTATAGCCATTTTTCTGTTCAAGTTTAGACCTTCTCAGACACTTATTTTAGGAGTTATAGACATTTTTCTGTTCCCGTTTGGACCCTATAAGACGCTTATTTTAGGATTTATAGCCAATTTTCTGTTCAAGTTTTGACCCTCTCAGACGCTCATTATAGGAGTTATTTCCATTTTTTTGTTCAAGTTTGGACCCTCTCAGACTCTTATTTTAGGAGTTATAGACATTTTTCTGTTCAAGTTTGGACCCTATAAGACGCTTATTTTAGGATTTATAGCCAATTTTCTGTTCAAGTTTTGACCCTCTCAGACGCCTATTTTAGGAGTTATAGCCATTTTTGTGTTGAAGTTTGGACCTTCTCAGACGCTTATTTTAGGAGTTATAGCCAATTTTCTGTTCAAGTTTGGACGCTCTCAGACGCTTATTTTAGGAGTTATAGCCATTTTTGTGTTGAAGTTTGGACCCTCTCAGACGCTTATTTTAGCAGTTATAGCCATTTTTCTGTTCAAGTTTGGACCCTCTCAGACGGTTATTTGAGGAGTTATAGCCATTTTTGTTTTCAAGTTTGGACCCTCTCAGACGCTCATTTTAGGAGGTATTGCCATTTTTGTGTTCAAGTTTGGACCCTCTCAGACGCTTATTTTAAGAGTTATAGCCATTTTTGTGTTAAAGTTTGGATCCTCTCAGACGCTTATTTTATGAGTTATAGCCATTTTTCTGTTCAAGTTTGGACCCTCTCAGACGCTTATTTTAGAAGTTATAACCATTGTTCTGTTCATGTTTGGACCCTCTCAGACGCTTATTTTAGGAGTTATAGCTATTGGACCCTCTCAGACGCTTATTTTAGGAGTTATAGCCATTTCTGTTTTCAAGTTTGGACCCTACCAGACGCTTATTTTAAGAGTTATAACCATTTTTGTGTTGAAGTTTGAACCCCTTTCAGACGCTTATTTTAGGCGTTATAGCCATTTTTCTGTTCCAGTCGCTTATTTTAAGAGTTATAGCCATTTTTGTGTTGAAGTTTGAACCCTCTCAGACGGTTATTTTAGGAGTTATAGCCAATTTTCTGTTTAAGTTTGGACCCTCTCAGACGCTAATTTTGGGAGTTATAGCCATTTTTGTTTTCAAGTTTGGACCCTCTCACACGCTTATCTTAGGAGTTATAGCCATTTTTGTGTTCAAGTTTGGACCCTCTCAGACCCTTATTTTAGTAGTTATAGCCATTTTTCTGTTTAAGTTTGAATCCTCTCAGACGCTTATTTTAGGAGTTATATCCATTTTTCTGTTCAAGTTAGACCTTCTCAGACACTTATTTTAGGAGTTATAGGCATTTTTCTGTTCAAGTTTGGACCCTACCGGACGCTTATTTAGGCGTTATAGCCATTTTTCTGTGCAAGTTTGGATCCTCTCAGGCTCTTATTTTAGGAGTTATAGACATTTTTCTGTTCCCGTTTGGACCCTATAAGACGCTTATTTTAGGATTTATAGCCAATTCTCTGTTCAAGTTTTGACCCTCTCAGACGCCTATTTAGTAGTTATAGCCATTTTTGTGTTCAAGTTTGGACCCTCTCAGACTCTTATTTTAGGAGTTATAGCCATTTTTCTGTTCAAGTTTGGACGCTCTCAGACTCTTATTTTAGGGGTTATAGCCATTTTTGTGTTGAAGTTTGGACCCTCTCAGACGCTTATTTTAGCAGTTATAGCCATTTTTCTGTTCAAGTTTGGACCCTCTCAGACTCTTATTTTAGGAGTTATAGACATTTTTCTGTCCAATTTTGGACCCTATAAGACGCTTATTTTAGGATTTATAGCCAATTTTCTGTTCAAGTTTTGACCCTCTCAGACGCTTATTTTAGGAGTTATAGCCATTTTTGTGGTCAAGTTTGGACCCTCTCAGACGCTTATTTTAGGAGTTATAGCCATTTTCTGTTCAAGTTTAGACCTTCTCAGACACTTATTTTAGGAGTTAAGGCCATTTTTGTGTTCAAGTTTGGACCCTATCAGACGCTTATTTTAGGAGTTATAGCCATTTTTCTGTTCAAGTTTGGACCCTACCGGACGCTTATTTTAGGCGTTATAGCCATTTTTCTGTGCAAGTTTGGATCATCTCAGACTCTTATTTTAGGAGTTATAGACATTTTTCTGTTCAAGTTTGGACCCTATAAGACGCTTATTTTAGGATTTATAGCCAATTTTCTGTTCAAGTTTTGACACTCTCAGACGCTCATTATAGGAGTTATTTCCATTTTTTTGTTCAAGTTTGGACCCTCTCAGACTCTTATTTTAGGAGTTATAGACATTTTTCTGTTTAAGTTTGGACCCTATAAGACGCTTATTTTAGGATTTATAGCCAATTTTCTGTTCAAGTTTTGACCCTCTCAGACGCTCATTATAGGAGTTATTTCCATTTTTTTGTTCAAGTTTGGACCCTCTCAGACTCTCATTTTAGGAGTTATAGACATTTTTCTGTTCAAGTTTGGACCCTATAAGACGCTTATTTTAGGATTTATAGCCAATTTTCTGTTCAAGTTTTGACCCTCTCAGACGCTTATTTTAGGAGTTATAGCCATTTTTGTGTTCAAGTTTGGACCCTCTCAGACGCTTATTTTAGGAGTTATAGCCATTTTTCTGTTCAAGTTTGGACGCTCTCAGACTCTTATTTTAGGAGTTATAGCCATTTTTGTGTTGAAGTTTGGACCCTCTCAGACGCTTATTTTAGCAGTTATAGCCATTTTTCTGTTCAAGTTTGGACACTATAAGACGCTTATTTTAGGATTTATAGCCAATTTTCTGTTCAAGTTTTGACCCTCTCAGACGCTCATTTTAGGAGTTATTGCCATTTTTTTGTTCAAGTTTGGACCTTCTCAGACTCTTATTTTAGGAGTTATAGACATTTTTCTGTTCAAGTTTGGACCCTATAAGACGCTTATTTTAGGATTTATAGCCAATTTTCTGTTTAAGTTTTGACCCTCTAAGACGCTTATTTTAGGAGTAATAGCCATTTTTGTGTTCAAGTTTGGACCCTCTCAGACGCTTATTTTAGGAGTTATAGCCATTTTTGTGTTGAAGTTTGGACCCTCTCAGACGCTTATTTTAGCAGTTATAGCCATTCTTATGCTCATGTTTGGACCCTCTCAGACGCTTATTTTAGGAGTTATAGCCATTTTTGTTTTTAAGTTTGGACCCTCTCAGACGCTTATTTTAGCAGTTATAGCCATTTTTCTGTTTAAGTTTGGACCCTCTCAGACGCTTATTTTAGGAGTTATAACCATTTTTATTTTTAAGTTTGGACCCTCTCTGACGCTTATTTTAGGAGTTATAGCCATTTTTCTGTTCATGTTTGGACACTATCAGACGCTTATTTTAGGAGTTATAACCATTTTTGTTTTTAAGTTCGGACCCTCTCAGACGCTTATTTTAGGAGTTATAGCCATTTTTCTGTTCAAGTTTGGACCCTCTCAGACGCTTATTTTAGGAGTTATAACCATTTTTGTTTTTAAGTTTGGACCCTCTCAGACGCTTATTTTAGGAGTTATAGCCATTTTTGTTTTCAAGTTTGGACCCTCTCAGACGCTTATTTTAGGAGTTATAGCCATTTTTCTGTTCATGTTTGGACCCTATCAGACGCTTATTTTAGGAGTTACAGCCATTTTTGTTTTCAAGTTTGGACCCTCTCAGACGCTTATTTTAGGAGTTATAGCCATTTTTCTGTTCATGTGTGGACCCTCTCAGACGCTTATTTTAGGAGCTATAGCCATTCTTCTGTTCATGTTTGGACCCTCTCAGACGCTTATTTTAGGAGTTATAGCCATTTTTGTTTTCAAGTTTGGACCCTCTCCGACGCTTATTTTAGGAGTTATAGCCATTTTTCTGTTCATGTGTGGACCCTCTCAGACGCTTATTTTAGGAGCTATAGCCATTCTTCTGTTCATGTTTGGACCCTCTCAGACGCTTATTTTAGGAGTTATAACCATTTTTGTTTTTAAGTTTGGACCCTCTCAGACGCTTATTTTAGGAGTTATAGCCATTTTTCTGTTCAAATTTGGACCCTACCGGACGCTTATTTTAGGCGTTATAGCCATTTTTCTGTGCAAGTTTGGATCATCTCAGACTCTTATTTTAGGAGTTATAGCCATTTTTGTTTTCAAGTTTGGACCCTCTCAGACGCATATTTTAGGAGTTAGCGCCATTTTTGTGTTCAAGTTTGTACCCTCTCAGACGCTTATTTTATGAGTTATAGCCATTTTTCTGTTCAAGTTTGGACCCTCTCAGACGCTTATTTTAGAAGTTATAACCATTGTTCTGTTCATGTTTGGACCCTCTCAGACGCTTATTTTAAGAGTTATAGCCAACTTTCCGTTTAAGTTTGGACCCTATCAGACGCTTATTTTAGGAGCTATAGCCATTCTTCTGTTCATGTTTGGACCCTCTCAGACGCTTATTTTAGGAGTTATAGCCATTTTTGTTTTTGAGTTTGGACCCTCTCAGACGCATATTTTAGGAGTTAGCGCCATTTTTGTGTTCAAGTTTGTACCCTCTCAGACGCTTATTTTATGAGTTATAGCCATTTTTCTGTTCAAGTTTGGACCCTCTCAGACGCTTATTTTAGAAGTTATAACCATTGTTCTGTTCATGTTTGGACCCTCTCAGACGCTTATTTTAAGAGTTATAGCCATTTTTGTGTTGAAGTTTGAACCCTCTCAGACGCTTATTTTAGGCGTTATAGCCATTTTTCTATTCCAGTCGCTTATTTTAAGAGTTATAGCCATTTTTGTGTTGAAGTTTGAACCCTCTCAGACGGTTATTTTAGGAGTTATAGCCAATTTTCTGTTTAAGTTTGGACCCTCTCAGACGCTAATTTTGGGAGTTATAGCCATTTTTGTTTTCAAGTTTGGACCCTCTCACACGCTTATCTTAGGAGTTATAGCCATTTTTGTGTTCAAGTTTGGACCCTCTCAGACCCTTATTTTAGTAGTTATAGCCATTTTTCTGTTTAAGTTTGAATCCTCTCAGACGCTTATTTTAGGAGTTATAGCCAATTTTCTGTTCAAGTTTGGACCCTCTCAGACGCTTATTTTAGGAGTTATAGCTACTTTTGTGTTCAAGTTTGGACCCTCTCAGACGCTTATTTTAGGAGTTATAGCCATTTCTGTTTTCAAGTTTGGACCCTACCAGACGCTTATTTTAAGAGTTATAACCATTTTTGTGTTGAAGTTTGAACCCTCTCAGACGCTTATTTTAGGCGTTATAGCCATTTTTCTATTCCAGTCGCTTATTTTAAGAGTTATAGCCATTTTTGTGTTGAAGTTTGAACCCTCTCAGACGGTTATTTTAGGAGTTATAGCCAATTTTCTGTTCAAGTTTGGACCCTCTCAGACGCTTATTTTATGAGTTATAGCCATTTTTCTGTTCAAGTTTGGACCCTATCAGACGCTTATTTTAGGAGTTATAGCCAATTTTCTGTTCAAGTTTGGACCCTCTCAGACGCTTATTTTAGGAGTTATAGCTACTTTTGTGTTCAAGTTTGGACCCTCTCAGACGCTTATTTTAGGAGTTATAGCCATTTCTGTTTTCAAGTTTGGACCCTACCAGACGCTTATTTTAAGAGTTATAACCATTTTTGTGTTGAAGTTTGAACCCTCTCAGACGCTTATTTTAGGCGTTATAGCCATTTTTCTATTCCAGTCGCTTATTTTAAGAGTTATAGCCATTTTTGTGTTGAAGTTTGAACCCTCTCAGACGGTTATTTTAGGAGTTATAGCCAATTTTCTGTTCAAGTTTGGACCCTCTCAGACGCTTATTTTATGAGTTATAGCCATTTTTCTGTTCAAGTTTGGACCCTATCAGACGCTTATTTTAGGAGTTATAGCCAATTTTCTGTTCAAGTTTGGACCCTCTCAGACGCTTATTTTAGGAGTTATAGCTACTTTTGTGTTCAAGTTTGGACCCTCTCAGACGCTTATTTTAGGAGTTATAGCCATTTCTGTTTTCAAGTTTGGACCCTACCAGACGCTTATTTTAAGAGTTATAGCCATTTTTGTGTTGAAGTTTGAACCCTCTCAGACGGTTATTTTAGGAGTTATAGCCAATTTTCTGTTCAAGTTTGGACCCTCTCAGACGCTTATTTTATGAGTTATAGCCATTTTTCTGTTCAAGTTTGGACCCTATCAGACGCTTATTTTAGGAGTTATAGCCAATTTTCTGTTCAAGTTTGGACCCTCTCAGACGCTTATTTTAGGCGTTATAGCCATTTTTCTATTCCAGTCGCTTATTTTAAGAGTTATAGCCATTTTTGTGTTGAAGTTTGAACCCTCTCAGACGCTTATTTTAGGCGTTATAGCCATTTTTCTATTCCAGTCGCTTATTTTAAGAGTTATAGCCATTTTTCTGTTTAAGTTTGAATCCTCTCAGACGCTTATTTTAGGAGTTATAGCCAATTTTCTGTTCAAGTTTGGACCCTCTCAGACGCTTATTTTATGAGTTATAGCCATTTTTCTGTTCAAGTTTGGACCCTATCAGACGCTTATTTTAGGAGTTATAGCCAATTTTCTGTTCAAGTTTGGACCCTCTCAGACGCTTATTTTAGGAGTTATAGCTACTTTTGTGTTCAAGTTTGGACCCTCTCAGACACTTATTTTAGGAGTTATAGCCATTTCTGTTTTCAAGTTTGGACCCTACCAGACGCTTATTTTAAGAGTTATAACCATTTTTGTGTTGAAGTTTGAACCCTCTCAGACGCTTATTTTAGGCGTTATAGCCATTTTTCTATTCCAGTCGCTTATTTTAAGAGTTATAGCCATTTTTGTGTTGAAGTTTGAACCCTCTCAGACGGTTATTTTAGGAGTTATAGCCAATTTTCTGTTTAAGTTTGGACCCTCTCAGACGCTAATTTTGGGAGTTATAGCCATTTTTGTTTTCAAGTTTGGACCCTCTCACACGCTTATCTTAGGAGTTATAGCCATTTTTGTGTTCAAGTTTGGACCCTCTCAGACCCTTATTTTAGTAGTTATAGCCATTTTTCTGTTTAAGTTTGAATCCTCTCAGACGCTTATTTTAGGAGTTATAGCCATTTTTCTGTTCAAGTTTAGACCTTCTCAGACACTTATTTTAGGAGTTATAGGCATTTTTCTGTTCAAGTTTGGACCCTACCGACGCTTATTTTAGGCGTTATAGCCATTTTTCTGTGCAAGTTTGGATCCTCTCAGGCTCTTATTTTAGGAGTTATAGACATTTTTCTGTTCAAGTTTGGACCCTATAAGACGCTTATTTTAGGATTTATAGCCAATTTTCTGTTCAAGTTTTGACCCTCTCAGACGCCTATTTTAGGAGTTATAGCCATTTTTGTGTTGAAGTTTGGACCTTCTCAGACGCTTATTTTAGGAGTTATAGCCATTTTTCTGTTCAAGTTTGGACGCTCTCAGACGCTTATTTTAGGAGTTATAGCCATTTTTGTGTTGAAGTTTGGACCCTCTCAGACGCTTATTTTAGCAGTTATAGCCATTTTTCTGTTCAAGTTTGGACCCTCGCAGACGGTTATTTGAGGAGTTATAGCCATTTTTGTTTTCAAGTTTGGACCCTCTCAGACGCTCATTTTAGGAGGTATTGCCATTTTTGTGTTCAAGTTTGGACCCTCTCAGACGCTTATTTTAAGAGTTATAGCCATTTTTGTGTTAAAGTTTGGATCCTCTCAGACGCTTATTTTATGAGTTATAGCCATTTTTCTGTTCAAGTTTGGACCCTCTCAGACGCTTATTTTAGAAGTTATAACCATTGTTCTGTTCATGTTTGGACCCTCTCAGACGCTTATTTTAAGAGTTATAGCCAACTTTCCGTTTAAGTTTGGACCCTATCAGACGCTTATTTTAGGAGTTATAGCCAATTTTCTGTTCAAGTTTGGACCCTCTCAGACGCTTATTTTAGGAGTTATAGCCATTTTTCTGTTCAAGTTTGGACCCTCTCAGACGCTTATTTTAGAAGTTATAACCATTGTTCTGTTCATGTTTGGACCCTCTCAGACGCTTATTTTAAGAGTTATAGCCAACTTTCCGTTTAAGTTTGGACCCTATCAGACGCTTATTTTAGGAGTTATAGCCAATTTTCTGTTCAAGTTTGGACCCTCTCAGACGCTTATTTTAGGAGTTATAGCTACTTTTGTGTTCAAGTTTGGACCCTCTCAGACGCTTATTTTAGGAGTTATAGCCATTTCTGTTTTCAAGTTTGGACCCTACCAGACGCTTATTTTAGGAGTTATAGCCATTTTTATGTTCAAGTTTGGACGCTTTCAGACGCTTATTTTAGGAGTTATAGCAATTTTTGTGTTGAAGTTTGGACCCTCTCAGACGCTTATTTTAGGAGTTATAGCCATTTTTGTGTTCAAGTTTGAATCCTCTCAGACGCTTATTTTAGGAGTTATAGCCATTTTTATGTTCAAGTTTGGACGCTTTCAGACGCTTATTTTAGGACTTATAGCAATTTTTGTGTTGAAGTTTGGACCCTCTCAGACGCTTATTTTAGGAGTTATAGCCATTTTTGTGTTGAAGTTTGGACCCTCTCAGACGCTTATTTTAGCAGTTATAGCCATTTTTCTGTTCAAGTTTGGACACTATAAGACGCTTATTTTAGGATTTATAGCCAATTTTCTGTTCAAGTTTTGACCCTCTCAGACGCTCATTTTAGGAGTTATTGCCATTTTTTTGTTCAAGTTTGGACCTTCTCAGACTCTTATTTTAGGAGTTATAGACATTTTTCTGTTCAAGTTTGGACCCTATAAGACGCTTATTTTAGGATTTATAGCCAATTTTCTGTTTAAGTTTTGACCCTCTAAGACGCTTATTTTAGGAGTAATAGCCATTTTTGTGTTCAAGTTTGGACCCTCTCAGACGCTTATTTTAGGAGTTATAGCCATTTTTGTGTTGAAGTTTGGACCCTCTCAGACGCTTATTTTAGCAGTTATAGCCATTCTTATGCTCATGTTTGGACCCTCTCAGACGCTTATTTTAGGAGTTATAGCCATTTTTGTTTTTAAGTTTGGACCCTCTCAGACGCTTATTTTAGCAGTTATAGCCATTTTTCTGTTTAAGTTTGGACCCTCTCAGACGCTTATTTTAGGAGTTATAACCATTTTTGTTTTTAAGTTTGGACCCTCTCTGACGCTTATTTTAGGAGTTATAGCCATTTTTCTGTTCATGTTTGGACACTATCAGACGCTTATTTTAGGAGTTATAACCATTTTTGTTTTTAAGTTCGGACCCTCTCAGACGCTTATTTTAGGAGTTATAGCCATTTTTCTGTTCAAGTTTGGACCCTCTCAGACGCTTATTTTAGGAGTTATAACCATTTTTGTTTTTAAGTTTGGACCCTCTCAGACGCTTATTTTAGGAGTTATAGCCATTTTTGTTTTCAAGTTTGGACCCTCTCAGACGCTTATTTTAGGAGTTATAGCCATTTTTCTGTTCATGTTTGGACCCTATCAGACGCTTATTTTAGGAGTTACAGCCATTTTTGTTTTCAAGTTTGGACCCTCTCAGACGCTTATTTTAGGAGTTATAGCCATTTTTCTGTTCATGTGTGGACCCTCTCAGACGCTTATTTTAGGAGCTATAGCCATTCTTCTGTTCATGTTTGGACCCTCTCAGACGCTTATTTTAGGAGTTATAGCCATTTTTGTTTTCAAGTTTGGACCCTCTCCGACGCTTATTTTAGGAGTTATAGCCATTTTTCTGTTCATGTGTGGACCCTCTCAGACGCTTATTTTAGGAGCTATAGCCATTCTTCTGTTCATGTTTGGACCCTCTCAGACGCTTATTTTAGGAGTTATAACCATTTTTGTTTTTAAGTTTGGACCCTCTCAGACGCTTATTTTAGGAGTTATAGCCATTTTTCTGTTCAAATTTGGACCCTACCGGACGCTTATTTTAGGCGTTATAGCCATTTTTCTGTGCAAGTTTGGATCATCTCAGACTCTTATTTTAGGAGTTATAGCCATTTTTGTTTTCAAGTTTGGACCCTCTCAGACGCATATTTTAGGAGTTAGCGCCATTTTTGTGTTCAAGTTTGTACCCTCTCAGACGCTTATTTTATGAGATATAGCCATTTTTCTGTTCAAGTTTGGACCCTCTCAGACGCTTATTTTAGAAGTTATAACCATTGTTCTGTTCATGTTTGGACCCTCTCAGACGCTTATTTTAAGAGTTATAGCCAACTTTCCGTTTAAGTTTGGACCCTATCAGACGCTTATTTTAGGAGCTATAGCCATTCTTCTGTTCATGTTTGGACCCTCTCAGACGCTTATTTTAGGAGTTATAGCCATTTTTGTTTTTGAGTTTGGACCCTCTCAGACGCATATTTTAGGAGTTAGCGCCATTTTTGTGTTCAAGTTTGTACCCTCTCAGACGCTTATTTTATGAGTTATAGCCATTTTTCTGTTCAAGTTTGGACCCTCTCAGACGCTTATTTTAGAAGTTATAACCATTGTTCTGTTCATGTTTGGACCCTCTCAGACGCTTATTTTAAGAGTTATAGCCAACTTTCCGTTTAAGTTTGGACCCTATCAGATGCTTATTTTAGGAGTTATAGCCAATTTTCTGTTCAAGTTTGGACCCTCTCAGACGCTTATTTTAGGAGTTATAGCTACTTTTGTGTTCAAGTTTGGACCCTCTCAGACGCTTATTTTAGGAGTTATAGCCATTTCTGTTTTCAAGTTTGGACCCTACCAGACGCTTATTTTAAGAGTTATAACCATTTTTGTGTTGAAGTTTGAACCCTCTCAGACGCTTATTTTAGGCGTTATAGCCATTTTTCTATTCCAGTCGCTTATTTTAAGAGTTATAGCCATTTTTGTGTTGAAGTTTGAACCCTCTCAGACGGTTATTTTAGGAGTTATAGCCAATTTTCTGTTTAAGTTTGGACCCTCTCAGACGCTAATTTTGGGAGTTATAGCCATTTTTGTTTTCAAGTTTGGACCCTCTCACACGCTTATCTTAGGAGTTATAGCCATTTTTGTGTTCAAGTTTGGACCCTCTCAGACCCTTATTTTAGTAGTTATAGCCATTTTTCTGTTTAAGTTTGAATCCTCTCAGACGCTTATTTTAGGAGTTATAGCCATTTTTCTGTTCAAGTTTAGACCTTCTCAGACACTTATTTTAGGAGTTATAGGCATTTTTCTGTTCAAGTTTGGACCCTACCGGACGCTTATTTTAGGCGTTATAGCCATTTTTCTGTGCAAGTTTGGATCCTCTCAGGCTCTTATTTTAGGAGTTATAGACATTTTTCTGTTCAAGTTTGGACCCTATAAGACGCTTATTTTAGGATTTATAGCCAATTTTCTGTTCAAGTTTTGACCCTCTCAGACGCCTATTTTAGGAGTTATAGCCATTTTTGTGTTGAAGTTTGGACCTTCTCAGACGCTTATTTTAGGAGTTATAGCCATTTTTCTGTTCAAGTTTGGACGCTCTCAGACGCTTATTTTAGGAGTTATAGCCATTTTTGTGTTGAAGTTTGGACCCTCTCAGACGCTTATTTTAGCAGTTATAGCCATTTTTCTGTTCAAGTTTGGACCCTCGCAGACGGTTATTTGAGGAGTTATAGCCATTTTTGTTTTCAAGTTTGGACCCTCTCAGACGCTCATTTTAGGAGGTATTGCCATTTTTGTGTTCAAGTTTGGACCCTCTCAGACGCTTATTTTAAGAGTTATAGCCATTTTTGTGTTAAAGTTTGGATCCTCTCAGACGCTTATTTTATGAGTTATAGCCATTTTTCTGTTCAAGTTTGGACCCTCTCAGACGCTTATTTTAGAAGTTATAACCATTGTTCTGTTCATGTTTGGACCCTCTCAGACGCTTATTTTAAGAGTTATAGCCAACTTTCCGTTTAAGTTTGGACCCTATCAGACGCTTATTTTAGGAGTTATAGCCAATTTTCTGTTCAAGTTTGGACCCTCTCAGACGCTTATTTTAGGAGTTATAGCCATTTTTCTGTTCAAGTTTGGACCCTCTCAGACGCTTATTTTAGAAGTTATAACCATTGTTCTGTTCATGTTTGGACCCTCTCAGACGCTTATTTTAAGAGTTATAGCCAACTTTCCGTTTAAGTTTGGACCCTATCAGACGCTTATTTTAGGAGTTATAGCCAATTTTCTGTTCAAGTTTGGACCCTCTCAGACGCTTATTTTAGGAGTTATAGCTACTTTTGTGTTCAAGTTTGGACCCTCTCAGACGCTTATTTTAGGAGTTATAGCCATTTCTGTTTTCAAGTTTGGACCCTACCAGACGCTTATTTTAGGAGTTATAGCCATTTTTATGTTCAAGTTTGGACGCTTTCAGACGCTTATTTTAGGAGTTATAGCAATTTTTGTGTTGAAGTTTGGACCCTCTCAGACGCTTATTTTAGGAGTTATAGCCATTTTTGTGTTCAAGTTTGAATCCTCTCAGACGCTTATTTTAGGAGTTATAGCCATTTTTATGTTCAAGTTTGGACGCTTTCAGACGCTTATTTTAGGACTTATAGCAATTTTTGTGTTGAAGTTTGGACCCTCTCAGACGCTTATTTTAGGAGTTATAGCCATTTTTGTGTTCAAGTTTGAATCCTCTCAGACGCTTATTTTAGGAGTTATAGCCATTTTTATGTTCAAGTTTGGACGCTTTCAGACGCTTATTTTAGGAGTTATAGCAATTTTTGTGTTGAAGTTTGGACCCTCTCAGATGCTTATTTTAGCAGTTATAGCCATTTTTCTGTTCAAGTTTGGACCCTCTCAGACGGTTATTTGAGGAGTCATAGCCATTTTTCTGTTCAAGTTTGGACGCTCTCAGACGCTTATTTTAGGAGTTATAGCCATTTTTGTGTTCAAGTTTGAATCCTCTCAGACGTTTATTTTAGGAGTTATAGCCATTTTTCTGTTCAAGTTTGGACGCTCGCAGACGCCTATTTTAGGAGTTATAGCCATTTTTGTGTTGAAGTTTGGACCCTCTCAGACGCTTATTTTAGGAGTTATAGCCATTTTTGTGTTGAAGTTTGGACCCTCTCAGACGCTTATTTTAGCAGTTATAGCCATTTTTCTGTTCAAGTTTGGACCCTCTCAGACGGTTATTTGAGGAGTTATAGCCATTTTTGTTTTCAAGTTTGGACCCCCTCAGACGCTCATTTTAGGAGGTATTGCCATTTTTGTGTTCAAGTTTGGACCCTCTCAGACGCTTATTTTAAGAGTTATAGCCATTTTTGTGTTAAAGTTTGGATCCTCTCAGACGCTTATTTTATGAGTTATAGCCATTTTTCTGTTCAAGTTTGGACCCTCTCAGACGCTTATTTTAGAAGTTATAACCATTGTTCTGTTCATGTTTGGACCCTCTCAGACGCTTATTTTAAGAGTTATAGCCAACTTTCCGTTTAAGTTTGGACCCTATCAGACGCTTATTTTAGGAGTTATAGCCAATTTTCTGTTCAAGTTTGGACCCTCTCAGACGCTTATTTTAGGAGTTATAGCTACTTTTGTGTTCAAGTTTGGACCCTCTCAGACGCTTATTTTAGGAGTTATAGCCATTTCTGTTTTCAAGTTTGGACCCTACCAGACGCTTATTTTAAGAGTTATAACCATTTTTGTGTTGAAGTTTGAACCCTCTCAGACGCTTATTTTAGGCGTTATAGCCATTTTTCTGTTCCAGTCGCTTATTTTAAGAGTTATAGCCATTTTTGTGTTGAAGTTTGAACCCTCTCAGGCGGTTATTTTAGGAGTTATAGCCAATTTTCTGTTTAAGTTTGGACCCTCTCAGACGCTAATTTTGGGAGTTATAGCCATTTTTGTTTTCAAGTTTGGACCCTCTCACACGCTTATCTTAGGAGTTATAGCCATTTTTGTGTTCAAGTTTGGACCCTCTCAGACCCTTATTTTAGTAGTTATAGCCATTTTTCTGTTTAAGTTTGAATCCTCTCAGACGCTTATTTTAGGAGTTATAGCCATTTTTCTGTTCAAGTTTAGACCTTCTCAGACACTTATTTTAGGAGTTATAGGCATTTTTCTGTTCAAGTTTGGACCCTACCGGACGCTTATTTTAGGCGTTATAGCCATTTTTCTGTGCAAGTTTGGATCCTCTCAGGCTCTTATTTTAGGAGTTATAGACATTTTTCTGTTCCCGTTTGGACCCTATAAGACGCTTATTTTAGGATTTATAGCCAATTCTCTGTTCAAGTTTTGACCCTCTCAGACGCTCATTATAGGAGTTATTTCCATTTTTTTGTTCAAGTTTGGACCCTCTCAGACTCTTATTTTAGGAGTTATAGACATTTTTCTGTTCAAGTTTGGACCCTATAAGACGCTTATTTTAGGATTTATAGCCAATTTTCTGTTGAAGTTTTGACCCTCTCAGACGCCTATTTTAGGAGTTATAGCCATTTTTGTGTTGAAGTTTGGACCTTCTCAGACGCTTATTTTAGGAGTTATAGCCATTTTTCTGTTCAAGTTTGGACGCTCTCAGACGCTTATTTTAGGAGTTATAGCCATTTTTGTGTTGAAGTTTGGACCCTCTCAGACGCTTATTTTAGCAGTTATAGCCATTTTTCTGTTCAAGTTTGGACCCTCTCAGACGGTTATTTGAGGAGTTATAGCCATTTTTGTTTTCAAGTTTGGACCCTCTCAGACGCTCATTTTAGGAGGTATTGCCATTTTTGTGTTCAAGTTTGGACCCTCTCAGACGCTTATTTTAAGAGCTATAGCCATTTTTGTGTTAAAGTTTGGATCCTCTCAGACGCTTATTTTAGGAGTTATAGCCATTTTTGTGTTCAAGTTTGGACCCTCTCAGACGGTTATTTGAGGAGTTATTGCCATTTTTGTTTTCAAGTTTGGACCCTCTCAGACGCTCATTTTAGGAGGTATTGCCATTTTTGTGTTCAAGTTTGGACCCTCTCAGACGCTTATTTTAAGAGTTATAGCCAAATTTGTGTTGATGTTTGGACCCCCTCAGACGCTTATTTTAGGAGTTATAGCCATTTTTGTGTTCAAGTTTGAATCCTCTCAGACGCTTATTTTAGGAGTTATAGCCATTTTTATGTTCAAGTTTGGACGCTTTCAGACGCTTATTTTAGGAGTTATAGCAATTTTTGTGTTGAAGTTTGGACCCTCTCAGACGCTTATTTTAGGAGTTATAGCCATTTTTGTGTTCAAGTTTGAATCCTCTCAGACGCTTATTTTAGGAGTTATAGCCATTTTTATGTTCAAGTTTGGACGCTTTCAGACGCTTATTTTAGGAGTTATAGCAATTTTTGTGTTGAAGTTTGGACCCTCTCAGACGCTTATTTTAGGAGTTATAGCCATTTTTGTGTTCAAGTTTGAATCCTCTCAGACGCTTATTTTAGGAGTTATAGCCATTTTTATGTTCAAGTTTGGACGCTTTCAGACGCTTATTTTAGGAGTTATAGCAATTTTTGTGTTGAAGTTTGGACCCTCTCAGACGCTTATTTTAGGAGTTATAGCCATTTTTCTTTTCAAGTTTGGACGCTCTCAGACTCTGATTTTAGGAGTTATAGCCATTTTTGTGTTGAAGTTTGGACCCTCTCAGATGCTTATTTTAGCAGTTATAGCCATTTTTCTGTTCAAGTTTGGACCCTCTCAGACGGTTATTTGAGGAGTCATAGCCATTTTTCTGTTCAAGTTTGGACGCTCTCAGACGCTTATTTTAGGAGTTATAGCCATTTTTGTGTTCAAGTTTGAATCCTCTCAGACGTTTATTTTAGGAGTTATAGCCATTTTTCTGTTCAAGTTTGGACGCTCGCAGACGCCTATTTTAGGAGTTATAGCCATTTTTGTGTTGAAGTTTGGACCCTCTCAGACGGTTATTTGAGGAGTCATAGCCATTTTTGTTTTCAAGTTTGGACCCTCTCAGACGCTCATTTTAGGAGGTATTACCATTTTTGTGTTCAAGTTTGGACCCTCTCAGACGCTTATTTTAAGAGTTATAGCCATTTTTGTGTTGAAGTTTGGATCCTCTCAGACGCTTATTTTAGGAGTTATAGCCATTTTTGTGTGGAAGTTTGGACCCTCTCTCTCTCCTTCTACCGCGAGCATCGATCTTGTCGAGTTGTAGAGGCTGAGTAGGGTCAATGAATCTCGAGAAGAAATTCTCCAGACCA
Source organism: Volucella bombylans (assembly GCA_949129095.1). NCBI lineage: Eukaryota > Metazoa > Arthropoda > Insecta > Diptera > Syrphidae > Volucella > Volucella bombylans. The sequence continues at coordinate 210,498,859 of OX422140.1, read as the reverse complement.
GTCCTGAAACCAAAGGATGCTCCCCCCCCCCCTCCCCAACTCCCAAAGCACTCCATCATTCCCCGGGGCTGGATCAAGGTGTTATACGACCCGTGCCGAAGATCAACCTGGCTGAGAGCCCAGTATCTCCAAAAATAGCTCAGTCGCAAACGGAGTATCCGGATACCTGGCGACCTCCGCATTAGCTAGCCTTATCTGTATATGGCGGATCTCTGTACAGATGGACATTCCTTTCTCCGCTACTCGTGGGACCATTAATGGATAATAACCAAAAAACAAAAACCGAGGCCGGTACTTCTTCATTACCGGGCGGTGGAACGGTGACTACACCGACTACCGGCAAGGCTCCTGCATTGCCGAGAGGAGGCAAAACTGTGGCAGGCCATGGTGCGCCATCCTCTAAAGGCAAAAGGGACAAGCCAAAAAATAAGAATTCAGGAAGTGTTAGGACTGTGGCAGGCCATGGTCCTATCACCTCCTCCACCCCTAGCAGCAGCAAGTTTGTGGCAGGCCACGGACTTGTCGCGGCTACCAAAACTCCTTCAGAGAGTGTTAAGACTGTGACAAGCCATGGTCCCATCACTTCCTCCGCCCCTAGCAGCAGCAAGTTTGTGGCAGGCCACGGACTTGTCGCTGCTACCAAAACTCCTTCGGGGAGTGTTAAGACTGTGGCAAGCCATGGTCCTATCACTTCCCCCGCCCCCAGCAGCAGCAAGTTTGTGGCAGGCCGCGGACTTGTTGCTGCTACCAAAACTCCTCCCTCCAAAGAGGAATCTGGAGCTCAGCCGCATCGGCAAGCTCCATCTAAGGCGCTCTACATAAGACGCCGAAATGCTTCACGCATCATCAAAACCTTCGGATCCATTCCGGAGATTGAGAGAAGTGCGGAAATAAAGAGCAAGGTTGAGTGGGCTAAAAACATCCTAAAAGACGGATTTCCCACTGCTTCCACTGCTCCCAAAACGTCAAAAGACTCCTCTGTTGGAGGAAACCGTACCGGTTTCCAAGAGGCCCAAAACACACAGTTCCACAACCCCTGGGCCATCCAATAGCAGATCTCTGAGATCTTATAATGAAGTCCTAAAGGACGCATTGGTGATTGCGGTGATCGACAGAAGCGATACCGACGGTTCCATTACACCGGAACGGTGGCAATTGGTCAAGTTGAAGCTCTCGAGCAACTTCTTGGCCATCATGCGGGAGAACCCAGGACCACCTCCTATCACAAGCGACGCTGGCTGGCACCAAGGCCATGTCAAGCTCATCGCTTGCTCCAACCAGAGATCTCTCGATCTCTTCACCAAGGCCATCGATGGTTTAGGAGAGGTTTGGCCAGGTGCAAAACTCGAGGTCGTATCTAAGGAAGACATTCCTAGTAGACCTCGAACTCGTACCTGGATTCCAGCCGAACCCTCCTCTCCAGAAAGTATCCTGGAAATCATCCGGCTCAGCAACCCGACTCTTCCGACTCATGACTGGAAAGTCGCGAAACTGGAGGAACTAAGGGGTTCTTATAGATGCGCGTTAATTGTGATCAATAAGGAATCCCTTAATCCTCTGGGGCAGACGAAAGGCATGATTCGGTTCGGATTCGAGTCCATTCACTTAAGGGTGTACAAAAAGGATGAGCTGGATGCTGATAAGCAACCTCCTCCTCCTTTAACACCTGATATCACAACCTTGGATCTTTGAGCGTCGATATCCTTTCCAGAATTGGATAGCGACGACTCCAATCTGTCCGAGGTGACTACCAAGCCGTCGGTCTCCTCTTCTGACACATTGTCGGAAATGGAAACCGATGACGAAGCAATTAGAGGTTCTACACGATCAGAGATAGAAGATGAGCTCTTGGGCACATCTTCAGAATCGGAGGACCTCAACAACACCGTGGTGGAGCCGATTCTGGAAGACTGTAGCAATGATACGGTTTCTCCAGATTAATCTCCACCACTCAAAAAAGACTTCGGCCGCACTCATTCTGCGTCTTTCCAAAAGCGCAGAAGACATAATTCTAATCCAGGAACCATGGATTGCAGAAGGCGTGGTTCGTGGACTTAGGACACCCTCATACGTTCCGCTCTATACCAGAGACAAAGGTAAGATTAGAACTTGTATATTAGTGAAACGTAGCCTTAATGTATTTCTACTTCCCAACCTCAGTGACCCTGACCTAACCGTTGCCAGATTAGAGACTGCCAAAGGCTCTTACTGGCTGGCATCGGCTTACCTTGGCCACGACCAAGTGGGCCCTCTCCCTGGTGATAACCTAGAAAGGGTGGTACTGGAAGCGGGAAGTCAAAAAACTGGCCTCATAATCGGATGCGACGCTAACGCACATCATACGGTATGGGGCAGTACCGACATCAATGATAGAGGTGAGTCACTTTTAGACTATATTTTAAGTACTAACCTCTTAATTTGCAATATTGGCAATGAGCCCACTTTCATAACAAAAAACCGACAAGAAGTATTACATATTACTCTTGTCTCCGACAGCATCACCCAAAGGCTAACAAACTGGATGGTATCGTCTGAACACTCCTTTTCAGACCATAGATACATCCAATTCAATCTGAGTGATGCTCCCCCCAGCCAACCAGCTTTCCGAAACTACCGGAAAACTGATTGGACAAAATATAGAGGAATACTGTCGAAAACGATATCCTCTAAACTATCAAGTCCCCCGCGTGACTCCAATGAGCTCGACATGAAAGTCAGGGAATTTACTCTGACTCTCAATAAGGCTATGGCCGATTCCTGCCCTCTTATTCAACCAAGAGGCAAGAAAAAGCCACATTGGTGGACATCGGCACTAGGACTGCTCAGAAACACCTGCAGAAAACTTTTCAACGCAGCAAAAAGCACAAGAAAAGTGACCGACTGGGACTCATATAAAGAATCCCTCAAATTATACAAAAAAGAACTGAGGAAGGCAAAGCGACAATCCTGGAGGACATTCTGCGACAAAATTACAGAAACCTCTGAGGCTTCGCGGCTAAGAAAAATCCTCTCCACAAATCCTATGATGCCCAGCTGTTTGAAAAAAACCGATGGCTCTTGGACAACCTCAAGTGATGAATCACTCAACCTGCTTCTGGACACCCACTTTCCAGGTAGCTCCCAACTCCCAACTTATCCACATTCCACTGTAGTATTCATTCCCAAAGCTGGAAAATGTTCTCATGTAGTCCCAAAGGACCTCAGACCTATAAGTCTATCATCATTCCTTCTGAAAACTTTAGAACGACTGATTGATATCCATATTCGAGCTAAAGTTGATCCAAGACTTCTGTCTACGGCTCAACATGCCTACTGTAAAGGAAAGTCGGTGGAAACGGCTTTGCACTCTCTGACTAGCCACATCGAACGATCCCTACAATATAAGGAGTACACAATGGTTGCTTTCCTAGACATAGAGGGCGCCTTTAACAACGTCAACACATCCGCAATCACGACTGCGCTGTCAACTCTGCAGGTAGACGGCTCACTTGGGGAGCTGATTAATCTAATGCTAACAAGCAGGATAATCAACTCCAAACTGGGTGAGACTTCTGCTAAAAGATATGTCAGTAGGGGTACGCCGCAAGGCGGTGTCCTCTCCCCCCTTCTCTGGAACTTAGTGGTTAACGAACTACTGATATACCTGGAAGCGGGTGGTAGCAGAGTGATTGCCTATGCGGATGACGTTGCCATAGCCGTCTCAGGAAAACATCTAAATACCATTAAAGAACTCCTCCAAGTAAATCTTAACAGATTAACCTGCTGGGCAGATCGCTGTGGATTTGGAATAAACCCCCATAAAACTGATCTTGTCCTCTTTTCTAGGAAATATAAAATTCCAATCATAGACCCTCCTTCAATAAACGGTACCAGTTTAGCTTTCTCCGATGCAGCAAAATATCTGGGTCTCATTTTTGGCAAGAAACTAAACTGGAAACCTAACATTCAAGAAAGAGTCAATAAAGCTACAATAGCTTTATTCTCTTGCAAGAAAGCCATTGGGAACAAATGGGGCTTTCAACTTCGCATAACCCACTGGCTTTACATCTCGGTCATAAGACCGATACTTACTTACGGGGTGGTTGTCTGGTGGACGGCCTTGGAAAATGCAGTCAACCGCATTAAATTAAGCAGAGTCCAAAGAACAGCATGTCTATGCACAAGCGGAGCCTTGCGGTCTACCCCCTCTGCGGTATTAGATATTCTGCTTCACTTGACACCCCTCGACATTTTTAGCAAGCAAGTAGCTGCGACTGCAGCTATTCGCCTTAAAGCGACTAAACAGTGGACAAATAATTCATTTGGCCACGCCAACATTCTTAATACATTAGGAATCCTCACAGAGAACACCGATTACACCATACCTGAACTTTGGTTTGACAAAAACTTCCATGTAAGCTTCCCCTCTAGATCATTCTGGGAGGAGGATGCTTTCATGGAGGACAAGTCAATCCATCTCTACACAGATGGATCTAAAACCGACAGCGGAGTTGGTGGCGGTGTTTTCTCAGATAAGCTAAATCTAAGCCTCTCTTTCCGCCTTCCAAATCACTGTAGCGTGTTCCAGGCAGAAATTTTGGCGATTAAAGAAGCTCTGTCCTGGCTGAAGAAAAACGTGATATCTGCAAAGGATATCCGCATATTTTCGGATAGTCAGGCCGCCATCAAATCCCTGGACTCGGTCTCATTGTGTTCTAAAACTGCCCTTGAATGCCGATCATCTCTCATGGAGATGGCAGAGCAGTTCAACATTCACCTCTGTTGGGTGCCGGGCCACAGAGACATTCCAGGGAACTGCAGAGCCGATGAACTCGCCAAAATTGGAACCACTCTACCTATCCTACCGGACAAAGGTAGTATAGGTATACCAATCGCTACGTGCAAACTAACACTAAAGCTAGATGCCAATAAAACAACGGACCTTAGGTGGACTGCTGGACAAACATGTCTAGCGACCAAACAGATCTGGCCAAGGCTGGATCTGAGTCGATCTAAGTGTCTGATCCTTTTAGATAGGAAACATCTCAGCGCCATAATAGGTATCACTACCGGACACTGCCTCATAGGCAAGCACGCAAGAAGGCTTGGCGCTTTTACTAACGACTTCTGTAGAAGCTGCATGGACGAGGAAGAGGAGGAGACAATCCCCCACCTACTCTGCACATGCCCAGCTCTCTCTCAGAGAAGGAAGCTTCATCTAGGAGCTTTCTTCTACAACGACCTAAACGATCTAGAACAAATAGACGTTAACAGTCTCCTACGCTTTATTATAAGCTCAAACTGGTTCCAGTAGTAAGAAGATCATAGATCCACGTGGCATCACAATGGGCCAATAGGCCTAAGTGGGTTGGTATTTCCAACAGCCACTCTTACCTAACCTAACCTTGGACCCTCTCAGACGCTTATTTTAGGGGTCATAGCCATTTTTCTGTTCAAGTTTGGACCCCACCAGACGCTTATTTTAGGAGTTATAGCCATTTTTCTGTTCAAGTTTGGACCCTCTCAGACGCTTATTTTAGGAGTTATAGCCATTTTTGTTTTCAAGTTTGGACCCAATCAGGCGCTTATTTTAGGAGTTATAGCCATTTTTCTGTTCAAGTTTGGACCCTACCAGGCGCTTATTTTAGAAGTTATAGCCATTCTTCTGTTCAAGTTAGGACCCTCTGAGTCGGTTATTTTAAATAAAATATAAAATTTTTGAAAAAAATTTTTTTTTTCATTTTTGGGACCTGTAAAAATTTTCAAAAGCTTTTTTTTTTTAATTGATTTTAGGAAAATCTCTTTTTTCAGTAGATTTTTCATTTATTTTTATAAAATATGAAATTTTTGAAAAAATTTTTTTTCATTTTTGAGACTTAGAAAAATTTTCAAAATTTATAAAAAATCTTCTTTTTTTTAAATTAATGAAAATCTGTTTTTTAGGTAAATTTTTCATTTATTTTTATAAAATATGAAATTGTTGAAAAAAATTTTATTTTTCATTTTTGGGACTTAGAAAAATTTTCAAAATTTTTAAAATTTTTTTTTTTTTTATTATGAAAATCTCTTTTTTCAGTAGATTTTTAATTTTTGGGACTTAGAAAATTTTTTTCAATTTTTCATATTTAACATCAAAATGAGCACTATCCTTAAATTCTATGCAAACATATACAAATGTACATATGTAATTTAATGTACATACATAAATCAACTGCACACAAAAAATGCTGTGAATAAAAACCAAACAAAACACGTGCTAATTAAACTAAACAAATAAAAGAGTTCATTACCTTATTTATACACATCCATCCGTAAACAGTCTACATCTTAACCAAGTAGGTACGTTCAACTTCAAATGTAGCTTCATAAATATGTATATGCGCGGTACACCTCACATGTCCAATGAAAATCGCATTCGCATGCAAATACTTATTCCATGGCTACATACTACTACATACATACAATTTCAGATCCCCTAAAGCCATGCATTCCCATACCAAACTGCATTTGCTCTCTTCTATATCACATTCGTCGTACTTCATCTACATACACGATCATCTACATACAATTGGGAATTTACTAAAATATTCCGCTTTCATTCCCACAAAATATGATTCGTTCAGACTATACGTATACGTACATAACATATGGCTCTACATAAAAATGCATGCAAATTCTTGTTCCATTTCTACTCCCATTCCATCCAATTGTACATCCCCTATAACTATAGATACCATACAGAACTGCGTTTGCACTCTTCTACATCACAAGCTCTTTCTACTTCCATATACAGATGTGAATTTACTGAACGATTCCTATTTCATTCTCTCCACAATTGACACGATCCGACTATACGAATACATACATAGTACATATGTAGCCCTATTTAAAACTGCGGCAAATAACAAGCCATCCAGCAGACGAAAAAACTAAATGCATAGTTGCATACTTTCAGTTGCGAATTTGCTAAATAATTTCACATTAATTCCCTCAACAATTACATACATAACACATAACTCTACTTAAAAATTCAGTGCCCAAGAAATATCCACTACACCATCAATTGGCGCCTTTCTTATGCAAATACGCAAATCAAATTGCTACAAAGCGCAAATCCCAAACAAAAATTTGCAAAAAATATAAATCTAGACCACTTCCGCGCAAATACTACCGACTTACTAACGCAAAGTCTTCACAACTATTCGATGTGTTTTGTGTACTTCTCAGATAAAAAATCCAATAGTTACCTATTGGAAGCGGAGCTAAACAAAATATTTCAATGAGATAAGAGAAAAAGAGAATTTTAGATATGGAAGAAATTCCTATTATAAGAGCAATTGTATAAGTGCAGCATGCGTAAACATGCTGCCTGGTTACCACAGTTCTCTTAAAAATTCTCACAGCCAATCAAAGAGAACTTTTAATAGCGAAAATGGCAATAAAAAAGAGAATTCTATTCCGTTTAAATGGCGATTCGATTTCATTTAACGAAATATAAAATGACAGAGAAAAAATGAAGGCATAGAAATGGAATTTCTTACAAAAAAAAACAACATAAGTTGTGATACAAAATGCAAGAGCATACGAAGAATTAAAATAAATACAATATTATTTAACTTGAAGATACCTATATAATATGTAAGAAGAGGATGCAAGTTTTTGAGAATAAAAGCACGGAGAGAGTAGTGATAAAAACACACTGCATATGGGATTGTCAGACATTGTCAGTATATTTATTGATTTGATTTGATTTGAGGCCTGGGTTAACACGGATGGATTTATTGTACCTTATTACATGCACAAAGCACACTTAAGACTATCCTTAAATTGTATGCAAACATATACAAACGTACATATGTAATTGAATAAATAATGTAATACATAAATCAACTACACACAAAAAATGCTGTAAATAAAAACCAAACGAAACACGTGCTAATTAAACTAAACAAATAAAAGAGTTCATTACCTTATTTATACACAACCATCCGTTAACAGTCTACTTCTTAACCAAGTTGGTATGTTCAACCCCAAAAGCAGCTTCATAAAAATGTTTATGGTCGGCACACATCCCATGTCCAATGGAAATCGCATTCGCATGCAAATACTTATTCCATGGCTACATACCACTCATACATACAATTTCAGATCTCCTAAAAACATGCATTCCCATCCCAAAATGCATTTGCTCTCTTTTATATCACATTCGTCGTACATCATCTACATAAACGATCATCTACACACATTTGCGAATTTAATAAAAGATTCGGCTTCCATTCCCACAAAATCTGATTCGTGCAGACTATACATAAACGTACATAACATATAGCTCTAAATACAAAGGCATGCAAATGCTTATTCCATTTCTACTCACATTCCAACCAATTGCACATCCCCTATAACAATACATACCATATAGAACTGCGTTTGCACTCTTCTACATCACAAGCTTGGGACTCTGTTTACAACTACATACAAATGCGAATTTACTGCAAGATTCCTATTTCATTCCCTCCACAATTAATATGATCCGACTATACGAATCCATACATAGTACATATGTAGCCCTACTTAAAAATGCGGCAAATAACGAGCCATCCAGAAGACTAAAAATTAAATGCATAATTGCATACTTTCAGTTGCGAATGTACTAAATAATTTCACATTCATTCCCTCCACAAATGAGAAAACACGACTATACGCATACATACATAACACATAACTCTACTTAAAAATGCAGTGCGCAATAAATATCCAATACACCATCAATTGGCGCCTTTCTTATGCAAATACGCAAATCAAATTGCTACAAAGCGTGAATCCCAAACAAAAATTCGCAAAAAATATAAATCTAGACCACTTCCGCGCAAATACTACCTCTTACTAACACAAAATTTTCACATCTATTCTATGTTTGTTTGTGTACTTCTCAGTTACAAAACCAATAGTTACCTATTGACGGCGGAACTAAACAAAATATTTCAATGAGATAACAATAAAAGAGAATTTTAAATATGGAAGAAATGCCTCATTTAAGAGCAATTGCAGAAGTGCGGGTTGCGTAAGCATGCCGCCTTATTACTAGAGTTCTCTTAAGAATTCTCACAGCCAATCAAAGAGAACTTTTAATAACAAAAATGGCAGTAAAAAAGAGAATTCTATTCCGTTTAAATGGCGATTTGATTTCATGTAAGGATATATAAAATGAAAGAGAAAAAATGAAGGCACAAAAATGGAATTTCTTACAAAAAAACAACATATGTTGTGATACAAAATGCAAGAGAATACGAAGAATTAAAAAAAAATACGATATTATTTAACTTGAAGATACCTACATAATATGAAGGAAGAGGTTGCAAGTTTTTGTGAATAAAAGCACGGAGAGAGTAGTGATAAAAACACACTGGATATGGGTTTGTCAGACATTGTCAGTATATATATTGATTTGATTTGATTTGAGGCCTGGGTTAACCCGGATGGATTTATTGTAGCTTATTACATGCACAAAGCACACTTATATACTAGGCTTAAAACTAACAAATTTGACTTAAAGGTAGATATACTTAATACTATATACATGTAAGAAAGTATAGTAACGTGCAGCTGGTCACCCTAATCGACCTATGCATTGTTGGTTGAAGCAGCAGTTTAGAAGAGTCAGTCAGTGTTGGTCGGTCGTGCAAATAGACTAACTATATCTAGATATCAAACTTTCCAGATATTTGAGAATCAAAACCGGTTTTCTACTGGTCGCCCCTAACCGTGTGACTCTGGCTGTGAATACATGTGAATTATGATCAATGGCAATTTCCTCCTTTTTTATACAAACCACGCCCATTTTAACCAAAAAACGTCATCCACATTACACACACTCGTGCAAATCGCTCTCGTTCTAGCAATTTTACTTGAAAATCACTCTCATTCTATCAATTTTTGGCAAATAGTTATAGAGATGCAAAAGTGTTGGAATTCACTTACAGTGGGCCTGTGCGAAAGTTAATGGTTTGCAAAAGTTTAGTCGAGTTTGATATCTAGGTATAGTTAATCTATGGTCGTGCATTACAGACGGAGTCAGTTGAGTAGTTATCGAGTTACAGAAATCGCATTCGCATGCAAATACTTATTCCATGGCTACATACCACTACATACATACACTTTCAGATCTCCTAAAAACATGCATTCCCATACCAAACTGCATTGCTCTCTTCTACATATATCACATTCGTCGTACATCATCTATATACACGATCATATACATTAATTGCGAATTTAATAAAAGATTCCGCTTTCATTCCCACAAAATATGATTCGTTCAGACAATACGTATACGTACATAACATTTAGCTCTACATACAAACGCATGCAAATTCTTGTTCCATTTCTTCTCCCATTCCATCCAATTGCACATCCCCTATAACTATACATACCATACAGAATATAATCAATATACAGATGTGAATTTACTGAACGATTCCTATTTCATTTCCTCCACAATTGACACGGATCGTGTCGGATCGACTATACGAATACATACATAGTACATATATAGCCCTACTTAAAACTGCGGGAAATAACAAGCCATGCAGAAGACGAAAAATCTAAATGCATAATTGCATACTTTCAGTTGCGAATTTACTAATTAATTTCACATTCATTCCCACCACAATTGAAAAAACACGTCTATACGCATACATACATAACACATAACTCTACTTAAAAATGCAGTGCGCAAGAAATATCCAATACACCATCAATTGGCGCCTTTCTTATATCTATTATGATATACGCAAATCAAATTGCTACAAAGCGTGAACCCCAAATAAAAATCCGCAAAAAATATAAATCTATACCACTTCCCCACAAATATTACCGACTTAACAAATTTGTGTACTTCTCAGATACAAAATCCAATTGTTACCTATTTTAGGCGGAGCTAAACAAAATATTTCAATGATATAACAGTAAAAGATAATTTTAAATATGGAAGAAATGCCTAAATTAAAAGCAATTGAATAAGTGCAGGTTGCGTAAACATGCCGCCTTATTACAACAGTTGCTTAACAGCCAATCAAAGAGAACTTTTAATAACGAAAATGGCAATAAGAAAGAGAATTCTATTCCGTTTAAATGGCGATTTGTTTTCATTTAAGGAAATGTACTCGTAATATGAAAGGGAAAAAATTAAGAAACAAAAATGGAATTTCTTACAAAAACAACATAAGTTGTGATACGAAATGCAAGAGAATACGAAGAATTAAGAAAAAATACGATATTATTTAACTTGAAGATTCCTACATAATATGAAAGAAGAGAATGCAAGTTTTAGAGAACAAAAGCACGGAGAGAGTAGTGATAAAATCACACTGCATATGGGTTTGTCAGACATTGTCAGTATATATATTGATTTGATTTGATTTGAGGCCTCGGTTAATTCGGATGGATTTATTGTAGCTTATTACATAAACAAAGCACACTTAAATACTAGGCAAAGGTAGATCAAAGGGAGTTCCTTATGTAAATTTAGTTGAGATGGATATCAAAAAGGGTTTGGATACGATAGACTGAAAGGCTGAGAGAGATACATACAGTCGAAGTAAAGAGATGCTTTTGATGTATCAGCTAATGTCTGATGGAAAACTGGAATGTTGGTTTCTTTCTTACGTATAGAAAAGGGCTGTAAGTCTTAGCTTCAGCCGATCTGAGTGCGGTGGTAAATGTAAGTTATCAGTACAGTACAGTGGAAACGATACAAAGCGAATCGCAGGAACCTGCCTTGTATGTCATGTCATCATTTCGGAGAATATGTATAGAATATACAATAGAAGTAAGGTAGCTAGGGGCTGTGACAGTAAGTTTTGCTTGAGAGGATGTCCGTAAAGGTCTTTTGTAGCGGTTGGATGACTGAGAGGGGTGGGTACTAGGAGGTAGATGGTGATAGTCGTGGGGAAAGGATGAGTCTGTGATGATGGATGGATGGATAGTAAAAATGATGGATTGGTGATAGGGGTTTTGTTTGTATTTTTTTCTTGGTTGCGCCAATGGATATGGTAATCTTCATAGATGCGGTAGCCCGTGCCACCAACATGCACGATTCGCAACACCCGAATGTTCGGTGCCAGGAGTGCGCCTACGTACTAATCCACAACACTACGTCCTTCAACCACTCTCCCCGTGGGACTGCCGTTAGGTATCACTTCGCGGGGCTGGTTAGCAGATCATTCTATTCTTCTCGTATTTGCTTTTTCAGCTCTTCTAATTTTTTCAATTCTTCTTATCTCAAATTGCACAATTGTCACAAATGTGCCGATTTCCATCCAATTTTCCTCCTACTGCAACATTTGGTCTATGAGTAGTATTGGACTGGGCAGATTAATTCTCCACTGCGAAAAACGCCGGCAATGAAATATGGCGTGCTCCGTATCTTCCTCCTCGTTTGAGCATTCTGGGCACAAAGGGGAGCTATCGTGTCCGAATCGGTGCAAGTATTTGCGATAGCCGCCGTGACCAGATAGGAACTGCGTAAGGTGGTATTTGTAATCCCCATGTGCTCGTTTTGTCCAGGTCTCGATGTTCGGGATCAACTTGTAGGTCCATCTGCCTTTTGTACTATTATCCTACCTGGCTTGCCAGAGGGCTGCTGAAGCCGCTCGCTCTTCTCCTTTTATTCTTGCAATTTCACCTGCATCTTGTCGCCCTGGGGTTCTTCTATCTCGTCCGCGAGAATGTCGACCGGAACTATTCCTGCTATCACGAAGGCTGCTTCATCCGAGATTGTTCGAAATCCACAGATCGCTCAAATATATGCCATTTATTTTGGCCCGTGCAAAGCCCTCCGTAAGTCCGTTAGTTTCTTGAAAGGCATGCCTTCCACATATCCGTATAGCAGCATGCTTTGTCCTATCGCAGATCCATATACCGTTTTATACAGTTCGCTTATCAAAATAACGTCCGCTTTTTCTTCTCTAGCCGTTTGTGTCAGGTTATCCTGTGCAATTCTACAGTGATTTAAGTTAATCTGTATTATCTTCATGTTTTCTTGTTGATGATGGCCTTCCTAAGAATTAGACACTTGCTGCTTCCGGTTACATGCTTCGAATCGTTTGGGTGTTCTTTTCTACAGAACATGCATGATGGCTCCTTATCGCAGTTCTTTGCTATGTGGCCTTCCGTTTCACACCTTCTACATAGTTTGGAGCGGTCCTCACTGCTTTCGCCATGCTTGGCTATATGCCCAAATTTAAGACATTTGAAGGATTTTTGGAGAAGCGTTCGCTCTCGAATGCGACAAATAACGTTTCCAAGGATAATATGTCTGCTGGTTGTAGTTCCACCCCGAATTGAGTCCTTATTGCCTCGCAAATGTCCTCCTTTCCGGTAACTTCGCCGATGTCTTTTAGCTCGATGGTAGTGCGATGTGTGAGTGTCGTTACACTCGCTCGATCTCCTAAAACCTCGCCAATGACACTTTTAAACTCTTCTGTCTTATTTCCAGTTTCCTTGAGCTGTATTAGGAGCTGTCCTTTCTGGGTCCTTCTTATCCTGGATACCTCTTTTCCAATAGCTTCTAGTTTGGGGTCTGCTTTTACGCTACGAAGAATATCCGCGTAAGATAGTTCTTCACTTGCTTCGATGACGAACGCGTCCGGCTTACTTCTTTTCGCCTCAAGCTTCTTTTTGTTAGTCTCCTTCTTAGTTTTCCTCATCTGTTTGCCATCGTTTGACTTCTGTTTTGTCGGAATGGCGGTGTTCTTCTCCTTGATCCTTGGGGTTATGCCTCCAATATTGTTTTCTTTTTGCTTCGACTCTACCGCCTGGAGTTTTTTATTTCTCTTTCGTTCTGGGGTTTAACCATTTTGACCCTGCCTTTTCTTGGATTCTTGGTGCGATGTCCTGTGGTGGTGCGGTGGTTACCTTAGCATCCTTGAGCTCCTTTGAAAGGGATTTTCCTCATTACCTTTCTCTTCCACTAATATTCCCTCCGTTAGTTTGGTTTCTGTTGAATTCATTTCAATTGGGTCCCCACTCAAAGCCGTTATCGATTTCCGAGTGTGTAGTAACCTAAGGATTCCATGGTTGTCTTTGCAAGCAGAGGCCATGCAACGGTTGACACAGACCCTTATGAGGTGTTGTGCCAGAGTTGGTTTTAACAAGGAATGTTACATCTTGACCTACACCACCAACTTAATGGCGACGAGGCATCGAGCGTTCTTTGAGTCCTCCCAAGGTTTTAACGAGACGGGGGTGCTTGTAGCATTAGCCTGAAAGCCATTTCCGCAAAATTTCACTCTTGCTTACTCAGGTGACAGAATACTACAATCGTCAGCTCTCATAGCTGTCATTCCAATTATTAGTCCAGTATCCCATAATTGAGACCTTACTGGGCTCAGTCTTAATGTTTTACGGTAATTTTTCAATTTATTTTAATAGTTGCATCGTGTGCAGTCACTTCCGGGTGGAGAAACTGTACCATTCACCTTGTGGCGGGTACCGCCGGATCTCGCCATTTGCTTCTTGCTGTATCCCTCGTTGCCACCTTGTGGGGCGGGGAGCACTTACTTGTAAGACGGTGCTTGCTCGTCTTGTCACAGAGAGTTCATAAGGGTTCCTTTGACCTTTTCAGCCAAGCCCTCCTTCTCCGCCCTCGGGATGGGGGCCTGCTTATTGGGTTTCGCAGTTAGCCTCCATCTGAGTTGTTCCGATAACCATGCTTGGATGCATTACCTCAGCGTCATTCATGCTTCAGCTCGGGTCGTTTAGAGCTATAACGCCTCTGGAACACGAATGGATTTTAGTCGCCTCTTACGACAGGCATACCTTACCTCAGGTCTATTCTAACCCCGACCTGAAGGGGATAGGGGGTAGATGGGTGGTATTGGGTGGGTGCTTATATGTATGGGTGGTAGAGGGTAGACAGGTGTTATTGCTTAGACCGGTGGTTTAAGGACGAGCGGAAGTGTGGTAGTAGGTTGATGAGTAAAAGTGATTTTATGTTAGTGGATGTGTTTAAATGACTTTAAAAGAAGAAGTGTAAAGCAATAGAGGTTTCGACGACGGGTCTCTAACACTTATATTCAGTGGAAGAGGGATAACATTTCAGTAGTATGTATTACCAAGGTCATACACAACTAATTCGTCACATTATTAACATGTTTGCACATACAAAACTCTCCATTTTTCAAGAAGACTATCCTTAAATTGTATGCAAACATATGTACATATAAATGTACATATGTATGTAATTGAATGTACATACATAAATCACCTCACACAAAAATTGCAGTGAATAAAAACCAAACGAAACACGTGCTAATTAAACTAAACAAATAACAGAGTTCATTATGTATTACCGAGGCCATACACAACTAATTCGTCACACCATTAACTTGTTTGCACATACAAAACTCTCCATTTTTCAAGAAGACTATCCTTAAATTGTATGCAAACATATACAAATGTACATATGTATGTACATAAAACGTAGCTGGTTATGCAAATCCCAGACCAAACAAAATTTGTAGTCAATGCAACATTGCATTACACGATAAATGTTTTGTGCACTTCCATTCAACTAAAATTGTATAAACACATTTGAAAATTAAAAATAAAGTTTTTTAAAAAATTTCACGAATGCTGTTTTTTGCCTATTAGTGAGTTAACGCAACATTTCTAAAAAGCTAAAATCTCGACTTTTCACGATAGAAAAAAAAAATGATTACGCGGTACTCCCAAAACATTCGCCTTCTTGGTATATGAATATATCCGCTTATTATAAGTATTCCAATAAATGTATATATTATATTTTTATCGATTTGAAGTACTCGTATCTTATTCTTTCTTATAAGTGAATATGCTTTCGTTTTTTCGCCAATTACATTAATAATTTCTCTGTAAGAGGCTTTGGATAAGTTATATCTGAAAACTTATTGTAGTAAGCCATAGTTTTCAAGGTAAGGTTTTCCTCTGTACCACCTTTCCACTTTTGGGGAATTCTAAACCTCACTTGTGTAGGAGCTTCCGATGTGATTAGAAGAGCTGTCTCTATGAAATATCATTTCTCCATTGGACATAAGTTGCCTACTTCCCAGTCGATTTGCATCTTCATTCTCCTCATCTCCCGACTCTTTTTGGGACGAAACTGTTGAAAAAACGCTTTGCAACCGTTTCATCCACAAGCTACAAAAGAAAAAAAACGTTTTATATGTTTTTTCAACTTTAATTATAAATTTTATAAAAGAAACGGGTTAAATAAAATAAATTCCCAAGAGAAAACTCTGTCACGTAGGCCAAAAAATAAAAGTGTGTATTCGTGAAAAAACCAACTTGAAGTCGTCTCTAGTTGATACAGCGTACATTGAACGTTACAGCTCTTGAAGTCATCTGCGGTTGAGACTGCATACACTGAACGCTACAAGTACTCCCCCTCGAGTGGCAGACGTCACGGATTTGACATTTCGAAATTAATTCGTTTTCGTTTTGCTTGTGCTGTTTTTGCAGAATATGTTTTCGAGTGTCTTGTGCGCGAAAGTATTGCAGGATCGTCTAGAGAAGGCACATTTTTCGCCCATGATGTTGCTGAACGCCCGCCTGGAGGCTGACTGCTGGATGTTCTTGCGTTTTCACAATATGCTGATTTTAGTCTCTCGGAGGATATCGTGGTGGGAATGCCATTGATGTTCACTTTAAAAACTGCAGCCGATATTCTTTCTAGCACTTCATATGGTCCATCATACGGTCGTTCACAGGGTTTTCGCACCGAATCCACTCTTCACAAAGACGTGTGTGAGTGAAGGCCTTGCATTTCGTGTGATATGTTGATGGTGTCGATCGAACTAGTCGCATCTGTTCGCGGAATTTCTCGACGAAAACTGAGGCTCGGGTGAAACCTCCTCGTCAATGAAAAATTCTCAAGGTAATCGCAATGTCGTACCATATACTAACTCCGCCGCTGTGCTCTTGATGTCTTCTTTGTAGCTGCTTCGAAGCCCTAGAAGTACAGTTGGTAATAGGCTTACCCAGTCAGATGCGTCCTGACATTTGATGGCCAATTTGAATGATCGGTGCCAGCGTTCTCTCATTCCATTAGAGGCTGGGTGATAGGCTGTTGCTCTCGTTCGCCTGCTGCCGATGAGTTTGGACAATGCGTCGAACAGTATGGACTCGAACTGGGATCCTCTGTCAGATGTAATTGTTGCCGGTGCACCGAATCGGGATACCCAACCCGAGTAGAATCCGTCGACTACTGTTTCTGCGGTAACATCCTTAAGAGGGACAGCTTCAGGCCACCTGGTGAATCGGTCTATGATTGTCAGGAGGTATCTATATCCTTTACAGAGCGGCATCACAACGATATCAATGTGGACGTGGTGGAATCTGTCACTGGGCATTGCGATGTGTTTTTAACGTGCCGACTGATTTTGCTTCGCTGACAAGCAATACAAGACCTGGCCCAGTTATGAATGTCCTTATTCATGCTCGGCCAGACATAGTTTCTGCTGATGAGGCGGAGTGTTGCTCGTCCACTTGGGTGTGACAAATTGTGGCTGTTATCAAAAATTCTGTCTGCGCAGTGACCTGGGTACATACGGACGAATATCTGTGCCACTGCTATCACAGAAAATTATGTCGTCTGTGCCATCGACACGCAGTCCCTGAAGTTGGAGTGATGTTGATTTTGGAGATATGGTAAGTTTCTTGAGCTCTTCATCATTCTTCTGCATATCCGCTAATTCCTGTGTGTTGACGATGACTGGCATACTGATAGTGTGAATTCGGGACAGTGCATCCGCTACGATGTTCTCAGCTCCAGAAATGTGTACAACGTTCGTAGAGTACTGGCCTATCTCCTCGAGCTGCCGTGCTACTCGGTCGTAAGCGTGATTGGACTTCTTTCCGAAAGTGTACGTTAATGGCTTGTGGTCGGTAAGTATGCTTACTTCCCTACCGTCGGTGAGGTGTTTGAAGTATCTAACCGCTTTGTATATTGCCAACAACTCTCGATCATATACTTTGTAACGGGCTTCTCGTTCGCTGAGCTTCTTGGAGAAGAAACCAAGTGGTTGCAGTGTATCTCCAGAGCGTTGGTCCAAGACGGCGCCGATTGATGTATCTGATGCGTCACATCGCAGAATCAATGGAAGGTCAGACCTCGGGTGTGCTAGTTGGACTGCGTTCTTTAGCTTCGTTTTGCATTTCTCAAATGCGCATTCAGCTTCAGGTGTCCACTGAACCGGGCGCTTGTCTCTATGGTGAACTCAATGAGAGGGGCCTGTGACTTTGCAGCACCAGGTATGCAGCTGCGGTAAAAATTCCAGGATCTTAGGAACCTCCTCAATTTGTCCATGGTGTCTGGCTTCGGATAATCGGTGATTACGTTGACTCGATCGTTGGGAGGCTTGATTCCTTCGCTGTTGACGGTGAATCCCAGGTATCTCACCTCCTTTTGTCCAAAAAATCATTTCCACAGGTTGATCGTCAAGCCGAACTTTTGGAGTTGCTTCAGGAAATATGCAAATGTTGTCGATGTTCCTGTTCACTGCCTGACGTGAGTAGGATGTCGTCGATGTAGCAGTGGCAGAAATCTAACCCTCTGAGCACTGAGTCCATAAAGCGTTGCATGGTTTGCGCAGCGTTGCACAAACCGAAGGTCATGACGTTAAATTTGAATAGGCCGAATGTGTTATGACGGCTGACTTCGGTCGATCATCTTTAGCAAGTGGGATCTGATGATATGCCCTGTTGAGATCGAGCGTGGAAAAAATGGAGCATCCTCTCAACTTGTGAGTGAAATCCTGTAGGTGTGGTATGGGATATTTGTCTGGGACCGTAATATTGTTTAGGCGACGGTAGTCACCGCAGGGTCTCCAGCCACCCGATTTCTTCTCGACCATATGCAGCGGCGAAGCCCATTCGCTTTTTGATGGTTGACAAATCCCACGCTGCATCATCTTTCGGAACTGCCAAAGGCAGCCGTAAGTTCTGCCACAGGATGTCCTCGTACGATGATGTGGTGTTGCAGTTGGGAGTTAACTAGATCTCCGTTGATACTCAGCCGTGTAGTGTTGTCCAACAGCATCCGTTGGCTTAAGCGAATGGTGAATGAAATCTGCACCGATGATTGCTTGCGTGAGGTCGGCGACAGTAAAGGACCAGCTGAAATCTAACTATATCTAGATATCAAACTTTCCAGATATTTGAGAATCAAAACCGGTTTTCTACTGGTCGCCCCTAACCGTGTGAC
The DNA here is from genome assembly GCA_949129095.1 of Volucella bombylans. Classification (NCBI taxonomy): domain Eukaryota; kingdom Metazoa; phylum Arthropoda; class Insecta; order Diptera; family Syrphidae; genus Volucella; species Volucella bombylans. The sequence goes on along the minus strand of OX422140.1, from coordinate 210,479,643 downwards.
TCTGGCTGTGAATACATGTGAATTATGATCAATGGCAATTTCCTCCTTTTTTATACAAACCACGCCCATTTTAACCAAAAAACGTCATCCACATTACACACACTCGTGCAAATCGCTCTCGTTCTAGCAATTTTACTTGTAAATCACTCATTCTATCAATTTTTGGCAAATAGTTATAGAGATGCAAAAGTGTTGGAATTCACTTACAGTGGGTCTGTGCGAAAGTTAATGGTTTGCAAAAGTTTAGTCGAGTTTGATATCTAGGTATAGTTAATCTATGGTCGCGCATTACAGACGGAGTCAGTTGAGTAGTTATCGAGTTACAGAAGTTGCCGTTAATACTAAATTTACAAGCGTACACATTTATATTTCATATCTTTCCTATTTTATTTTGAATATTGTGAAGTATTTATTATACAATAAATTGTGGCTATCAACCACTTTACATTTGGGGGCTCAACCGCTAAACTTTTTATCGAAATTGGTGTGTGTGTACAAAAGTAGCGGCACTGCTTTTGTGTGAAATATACGAATGCACGAGGAAAGAAAAAACGAAAAAAGAGTGAGAGTGATAACACGATCGAAAGTGCAAGAGTTGCAAGAAGAAGAAAAAACTATGAATTAAGAAAAAACGATTTTGGATGGCACCAGCTGCCAAATAAATACAACAAAAGTAACAGCAGCAGAAGCAGCACACAGTGATGCCACTTTGCACAATAATAACAAAGACGAAATAAAAGAACTACAAAATTTGGTGAAACTTCTAGCCGAAACAATGATAATGAAAGATGAAAAAACAAAAAATGATAAAATGTACCTTATAGTTGACAGTTTTGCAAAGATAGTGCCTGAGTGCGACGGCGAATCGATACCAATAAAAAAGTGGTTTGAAAATTTCGAAGCTAATGCAGACGCGTATGAATTAAGTGAAAAACAGAAATATATTCAAGCCCGCAACAAAATGACAAAAGCTGCTAAAGAACTAAACAAGGTTACATTTATGAAAAGCGATTTAATGTTGTATGGTCTCGGGAATATTAAAACAAAAGTGATATCGCAATTCGTCGGAACGGTATAAGTGGACGGTTGGAAAATTGAACAAACATTTTACATTGTGCCAAATAATCAAATAGAACATGCTGTGCTATTAGGGTTCGATTTAATGAATAATTTTTCGTGGTCATCAAATGAATATGGATACATATTCCGGTCGCTTATCGGTAGTAATAGCAATGAAAATCAGGAAGCTGCAATTTTTAAAATCGATCTGAACGAAACAGAAATAGATGTACCACAACAGTATGCAGGTCAGATCAACAAAATAATTGAGTCATATAGTCCCGAAAAACAAATAAGTAATTGCCCAATAACTTTAAAAATAATTCCAGATAAGATGACACCTTTTAGACAGGCACCAAGACGTTTACCCCCGAACCAGCAAGAAGTTGTTTCGAAGCAGATAAAAGAGTGGCTCGACAAAGACTTAATCAGGCAGTCTACGTCGGAGTTTGCTAGTGGCGTTGTAGTCGTTAAAAAAAAGGATGGATCATATCGAGTTTGTATTGACTTCCGTCGGCTGAATGATATAGTGCTAAAAGACAGCTTTCCCGTTCCACTAGTTGACGTCGTTCTCGAAAAGCTGCAAAAGGCAAAATATTTTTCAATTATGGATCTCGAAAATGTGTTTTTTCATGTGCCGATTGATGAGAGCAGTAAAAAATATACTGCTTTCGTTACCAAAGAAGGTTTGTACGAATTTATTGTTACACCCTTTGGATCTTGCAACTCTGCAGCGTTATTCATTCGTTATGTGAATTACATCTTCCAATCATTGATCAATGAGAATATAATGGAGCTTTATATGGACAACATAGTGGTGTACAGCGAGTCAGAAGCAGAAGGTATCAGCAGGGTGCAAAAAGTACTTGAGAGAGCAGGACAGTATGGCCTAAAGATCAAATGGAAGAAGTGTGCTTTCTTAAAACGCAGTATTGACTTTTTGGGGCATACTATCACAGACGGCAAAATTTACCAAGACAATGATAAAGTACGAGCAGTGAAGAAGTTTCCAAAACCATCAAATGTAAAAGATGTTCAAGCATTCCTTGGGTATTTTAGAAGATTTGTACCAGATTACGCCGGCAAAGCTCGCCCGTTAACAGATTTACTTAGAAAAGATGTGCCCTTTTTAATTGAGTTTAAACAGTTGCAAGCGGTTGAAAATTTAAAGAACGCACTAATCTGTGAACCAGTCTTACACATTTATTCTAGAGAGGCTGAAACAGAGTTGCACACAGACGCTTCGAAAGACGACTTTGGAGCAATATTATTACAAAAGTTTGAGAACAAATGGCACCCGGTCTTTTACTGGAGTAAAAAAACAAATGAACACGAGGCAAAACTGCATAGCTATATCTTATAGGTGAAGGCAGCCTGGCTAGCACTCAAAAAATTTCGTTATTACCTACTTGGAAAAAAGTTTGTATTGCTTACCGATTGTATTGCTTTCAAACAAACGAAATCAAAACAAGAAATTCCACGTAGTGTAGCTCAATGGATCTTTTTTATGCAAGAATATGACTTCAAAATTGAGCATCGAGCTGGTAACCGATTAAAACACGTAGACGCACTTAGTCGTCATCCATGCAAAATTATGATAGTCGCACAAGGAATATCCGTACAGATATAAAGGGCACAGCAGCAAGATGACCATATAGAAGCGATATCAAAACTATTGGAGAAAGGTCAGTATGACAGTTATAAATTAAAAGGTGGTATCGTCTATAAACAGGTTGGTGGCAATGAATTACTAGTTGTTCCGAAGAAGATGGAAGCAGAAATAATACGTAACTCTCATGAAGTAGGACATTATGCAGTACAAAAAACGATGCACAATATTCAGCAGTCATATTACATTCCACACTTGGAGAATAAAGTTGCTCAAATAATCAACAACTGTATAAGATGTATCATGCACAACAAGAAACTTGGAAGGAAGGAGGGTGTTCTTCATTGCATTGGAAAAGGTGATTGCCCGTTAACAACGTTACATATTGACCACTTAGGGCCGATGGACAGTACGTCGAAGCAGTACAAATACGTGTTCGCTATAGTGGATAGTTTTTCAAAGTTTGTTTGGCTGTTTCCAACGAAAACTACTAGCTGTGAAGAGATTATTAAGAAGTTGCAGTATTTATCCGATATTTTTGGCAATCCAGCGCGGATTATCAGTGACAAAGGAGCTGCTTTTACGTCTAACAGTTTTGCAGAGTTTTGTAAGGATAACGACATCGAACATATAACAACAACGACAGGTGTAGCAAGAGGCAATGGCCAAGTTGAGCGGATAAACCGTTCCATATTGTCAATAATAGCAAAGTTGTCAGCAGAAGAACCCCCGAAATGGTTTAAACACGTGGGAAGGGTACAAAAGGCACGTCTGCAGCTCAACAAAATTTTCTCCCTTTGAGATATTGTTTGGTACCAAAATGAGAAATGGCCTCAATAACGACTTGCTTCAATTACTACAAGACGAACTGGTGGTTGTATTTGACGAAGACAGACAGGTAATGCGCAACGTCGCCAAACAGCAAACAGAAGCAGCACAGCAAGCATATAAGGCTGGTTATGACAAGAAGCGTAAGAAAGAGCAGGACTATAATCTTCATGATTTGGTAGCAATTAAAAGAACACAATTTGTTTCTGGGCGTAAGCTGGCAAATGAGTATTTAGGTCCCTATAAAGTCAACAAAGTTAAGCGCAACGGTCGCTACGATGTTGAAAGAGCAGCTAATTTCGAGAGTCCCCTAAAGACGAGTACGGCAGTTGATTTTATGAAACCATGGGCTAGGGCGACCTGGATGCTGGACTGTCATCTGGGTCAGATGAGTCGTCGGATGGCCGACTGGTCACCCTAATCGACTCAGTTGAGCAGTTGTCCAGTTACAGAAGTTGCCGTTAATATTAAATTTACAAGCGTACACATTTATATTTCATATCTTTCCTATTTTATTTTGAATATTGTGAAGTATTTATTATACAATAAATTGTGGCTATCAACCACTTTACATACATATACTAAATATACTTTGTTGATCGGGGCTAGAGGCAAAGGTAGACCAAAGGGAGTTCCTTATGTAAATTTAGTTGAGGTGTATACCAAAAAGAGTTTGGATACGAAAGACTGGTACAGACTCAAGCCTATGTGAGTTGTTGCTGAGAGAGATACATACAGTCGAAGTAAAGAGATGCTGTCGATGTATCAGCTAATGTCTGCTGGAAAACTGGCATGTTGGTTTCTTTCTAGCGTATAGAAAGGGGTTGTATGTCTTAGCTTCAGCCGATCTGTGTGCGGTGGTAAATGTAATTTATCAATACAGTACAGTGGAGACGATATAAAGTGAATCAGAGGAACCTGCCTTGTATGTCATGTCATCATTTCGGAGAGTATGTATAGAATGTACAACAGAAGTAAGGTAGCTAGAAGCTGTGACAGTGAGTTTTGCTTGAGTGGCTGTCCGTAATGGGTGGGTTTAAATGATTTTAGAGGGTGGGTTTAAATGACTTTAAAAGGAGAAGTGTAAATAAATAGAGGTTTGGATGACGGGTCTCTAACACTTATATTTACAGGAAGAGGGAGGCCATACACAGCTAATTCGTTACATCATTAACATGTTTGCACATACAAAACTCTCCATTTTTCAGGAAGACTATCCTTAAATTGTATGCAAACATATACAAATGTACATTGAATGTACATACATAAATCAACTACACACAAACACGTGCTAATTAAACTAAACAAATAAAAGAGTGAATTACCTTATTTATACACAACCATCCGTAAACAGTCTATTTCTTAACCAAGTTGTTATGTTCAACTACAAATGCAGCTTCATAAATATGTATATGCGCGGCACACATCAAATGTCCAATGGAAACCGCATTCGCATGCAAATACTTATTCCATGGCTACATACCACTACATACATACACTTTCAGATCTCCTAAAAACATGCATTCCCATACCAAACTGCATTGCTCTCTTCTACATATATCACATTCGTCGTACATCATCTATATACACGATCATATACATTAATTGCGAATTTAATAAAAGATTCCGCTTTCATTCCCACAAAATATGATTCGTTCAGACAATACGTATACGTACATAACATTTAGCTCTACATACAAACGCATGCAAATTCTTGTTCCATTTCTTCTCCCATTCCATCCAATTGCACATCCCCTATAACTATACATACCATACAGAATATAATCAATATACAGATGTGAATTTACTGAACGATTCCTATTTCATTTCCTCCACAATTGACACGGATCGTGTCGGATCGACTATACGAATACATACATAGTACATATATAGCCCTACTTAAAACTGCGGGAAATAACAAGCCATGCACAAGACGAAAAATCTAAATGCATAATTGCATACTTTCAGTTGCGAATTTACTAATTAATTTCACATTCATTCCCACCACAATTGAAAAAACACGTCTATACGCATACATACATAACACATAACTCTACTTAAAAATGCAGTGCGCAAGAAATATCCAATACACCATCAATTGGCGCCTTTCTTATATCTATTATGATATACGCAAATCAAATTGCTACAAAGCGTGAACCCCAAATAAAAATCCGCAAAAAATATAAATCTATACCACTTCCCCACAAATATTACCGACTTAACAAATTTGTGTACTTCTCAGATACAAAATCCAATTGTTACCTATTTTAGGCGGAGCTAAACAAAATATTTCAATGATATAACAGTAAAAGATAATTTTAAATATGGAAGAAATGCCTAAATTAAAAGCAATTGAATAAGTGCAGGTTGCGTAAACATGCCGCCTTATTACAACAGTTGCTTAACAGCCAATCAAAGAGAACTTTTAATAACGAAAATGGCAATAAGAAAGAGAATTCTATTCCGTTTAAATGGCGATTTGTTTTCATTTAAGGAAATGTACTCGTAATATGAAAGGGAAAAAATTAAGAAACAAAAATGGAATTTCTTACAAAAACAACATAAGTTGTGATACGAAATGCAAGAGAATACGAAGAATTAAGAAAAAATACGATATTATTTAACTTGAAGATTCCTACATAATATGAAAGAAGAGAATGCAAGTTTTAGAGAACAAAAGCACGGAGAGAGTAGTGATAAAATCACACTGCATATGGGTTTGTCAGACATTGTCAGTATATATATTGATTTGATTTGATTTGAGGCCTCGGTTAATTCGGATGGATTTATTGTAGCTTATTACATAAACAAAGCACACTTAAATACTAGGCAAAGGTAGATCAAAGGGAGTTCCTTATGTAAATTTAGTTGAGATGGATATCAAAAAGGGTTTGGATACGATAGACTGAAAGGCTGAGAGAGATACATACAGTCGAAGTAAAGAGATGCTTTTGATGTATCAGCTAATGTCTGATGGAAAACTGGAATGTTGGTTTCTTTCTTACGTATAGAAAAGGGCTGTAAGTCTTAGCTTCAGCCGATCTGAGTGCGGTGGTAAATGTAAGTTATCAGTACAGTACAGTGGAAACGATACAAAGCGAATCGCAGGAACCTGCCTTGTATGTCATGTCATCATTTCGGAGAATATGTATAGAATATACAATAGAAGTAAGGTAGCTAGGGGCTGTGACAGTAAGTTTTGCTTGAGAGGATGTCCGTAAAGGTCTTTTGTAGCGGTTGGATGACTGAGAGGGGTGGGTACTAGGAGGTAGATGGTGATAGTCGTGGGGAAAGGATGAGTCTGTGATGATGGATGGATGGATAGTAAAAATGATGGATTGGTGATAGGGGTTTTGTTTGTATTTTTTTCTTGGTTGCGCCAATGGATATGGTAATCTTCATAGATGCGGTAGCCCGTGCCACCAACATGCACGATTCGCAACACCCGAATGTTCGGTGCCAGGAGTGCGCCTACGTACTAATCCACAACACTACGTCCTTCAACCACTCTCCCCGTGGGACTGCCGTTAGGTATCACTTCGCGGGGCTGGTTAGCAGATCATTCTATTCTTCTCGTATTTGCTTTTTCAGCTCTTCTAATTTTTTCAATTCTTCTTATCTCAAATTGCACAATTGTCACAAATGTGCCGATTTCCATCCAATTTTCCTCCTACTGCAACATTTGGTCTATGAGTAGTATTGGACTGGGCAGATTAATTCTCCACTGCGAAAAACGCCGGCAATGAAATATGGCGTGCTCCGTATCTTCCTCCTCGTTTGAGCATTCTGGGCACAAAGGGGAGCTATCGTGTCCGAATCGGTGCAAGTATTTGCGATAGCCGCCGTGACCAGATAGGAACTGCGTAAGGTGGTATTTGTAATCCCCATGTGCTCGTTTTGTCCAGGTCTCGATGTTCGGGATCAACTTGTAGGTCCATCTGCCTTTTGTACTATTATCCTACCTGGCTTGCCAGAGGGCTGCTGAAGCCGCTCGCTCTTCTCCTTTTATTCTTGCAATTTCACCTGCATCTTGTCGCCCTGGGGTTCTTCTATCTCGTCCGCGAGAATGTCGACCGGAACTATTCCTGCTATCACGAAGGCTGCTTCATCCGAGATTGTTCGAAATCCACAGATCGCTCAAATATATGCCATTTATTTTGGCCCGTGCAAAGCCCTCCGTAAGTCCGTTAGTTTCTTGAAAGGCATGCCTTCCACATATCCGTATAGCAGCATGCTTTGTCCTATCGCAGATCCATATACCGTTTTATACAGTTCGCTTATCAAAATAACGTCCGCTTTTTCTTCTCTAGCCGTTTGTGTCAGGTTATCCTGTGCAATTCTACAGTGATTTAAGTTAATCTGTATTATCTTCATGTTTTCTTGTTGATGATGGCCTTCCTAAGAATTAGACACTTGCTGCTTCCGGTTACATGCTTCGAATCGTTTGGGTGTTCTTTTCTACAGAACATGCATGATGGCTCCTTATCGCAGTTCTTTGCTATGTGGCCTTCCGTTTCACACCTTCTACATAGCTTGGAGCGGTCCTCACTGCTTTCGCCATGCTTGGCTATATGCCCAAATTTAAGACATTTGAAGGATTTTTGGAGAAGCGTTCGCTCTCGAATGCGACAAATAACGTTTCCAATTTTTACCTTTCCTGCATCTAACAGTTTCTTTGCCAATCCGACGGGAAGCCCGATTGTTGCTGTTTGGGTTCCACCGTTCGCTTTTCGCAAGGATAATATGTCTGCTGGTTGTAGTTCCACCCCGAATTGAGTCCTTATTGCCTCGCAAATGTCCTCCTTTCCGGTAACTTCGCCGATGTCTTTCAGCTCGATGGTAGTGCGATGTGTGAGTGTCGTTACACTCGCTCGATCTCCTAAAACCTCGCCAATGACACTTTTAAACTCTTCTGTCTTATTTCCAGTTTCCTTGAGCTGTATTAGGAGCTGTCCTTTCTGGGTCCTTCTTATCCTGGATACCTCTTTTCCAATAGCTTCTAGTTTGGGGTCTGCTTTTACGCTACGAAGAATATCCGCGTAAGATAGTTCTTCACTTGCTTCGATGACGAACGCGTCCGGCTTACTTCTTTTCGCCTCAAGCTTCTTTTTGTTAGTCTCCTTCTTAGTTTTCCTCATCTGTTTGCCATCGTTTGACTTCTGTTTTGTCGGAATGGCGGTGTTCTTCTCCTTGATCCTTGGGGTTATGCCTCCAATATTGTTTTCTTTTTGCTTCGACTCTACCGCCTGGAGTTTTTTATTTCTCTTTCGTTCTGGGGTTTAACCATTTTGACCCTGCCTTTTCTTGGATTCTTGTGCGTTTCTCAGCCAAGGAGAGGTTTGTGAGGAGTTGTGTTTCCTTGTCACCTCTTTTGCTTTTCGTCCTGCAGTTGAATAGCAGAAAGCTCATATAGGGATCTAATGTTTTCAATTGCGTCTCTCACAGGTTGATGTATTGAACGCCTTTTCCCATCTTCTAACATTTCCACCAGTTGCCGTATCTGCTCACCTAGTTTGTGGAAGGCAGATAGCTGCGAATTTGGTTCAAATGCCGTCTCTCTTTTCGCAGAAAAAACACTGCTTTCAGTGCTTCTCCCTAAAGGTGCTGGTGCGGTGTCCTGTGGTGGTGCGGTGGTTACCTTAGCATCCTTGAGCTCCTTTGAAAGGGATTTTCCTCATTACCTTTCTCTTCCACTAATATTCCCTCCGTTAGTTTGGTTTCTGTTGAATTCATTTCAATTGGGTCCCCACTCAAAGCCGTTATCGATTTCCGAGTGTGTAGTAACCTAAGGATTCCATGGTTGTCTTTGCAAGCAGAGGCCATGCAACGGTTGACACAGACCCTTATGAGGTGTTGTGCCAGAGTTGGTTTTAACAAGGAATGTTACATCTTGACCTACACCACCAACTTAATGGCGACGAGGCATCGAGCGTTCTTTGAGTCCTGCCAAGGTTTTAACGAGACGGGGGTGCTTGTAGCATTAGCCTGAAAGCCATTTCCGCAAAATTTCACTCTTGCTTACTCAGGTGACAGAATACTACAATCGTCAGCTCTCATAGCTGTCATTCCAATTATTAGTCCAGTATCCCATAATTGAGACCTTACTGGGCTCAGTCTTAATGTTTTACGGTAATTTTTCAATTTATTTTAATAGTTGCATCGTGTGCAGTCACTTCCGGGTGGAGAAACTGTACCATTCACCTTGTGGCGGGTACCGCCGGATCTCGCCATTTGCTTCTTGCTGTATCCCTCGTTGCCACCTTGTGGGGCGGGGAGCACTTACTTGTAAGACGGTGCTTGCTCGTCTTGTCACAGAGAGTTCATAAGGGTTCCTTTGACCTTTTCAGCCAAGCCCTCCTTCTCCGCCCTCGGGATGGGGGCCTGCTTATTGGGTTTCGCAGTTAGCCTCCATCTGAGTTGTTCCGATAACCATGCTTGGATGCATTACCTCAGCGTCATTCATGCTTCAGCTCGGGTCGTTTAGAGCTATAACGCCTCTGGAACACGAATGGATTTTAGTCGCCTCTTACGACAGGCATACCTTACCTCAGGTCTATTCTAACCCCGACCTGAAGGGGATAGGGGGTAGATGGGTGGTATTGGGTGGGTGCTTATATGTATGGGTGGTAGAGGGTAGACAGGTGTTATTGCTTAGACCGGTGGTTTAAGGACGAGCGGAAGTGTGGTAGTAGGTTGATGAGTAAAAGTGATTTTATGTTAGTGGATGGGTTTAAATGACTTTAAAAGAAGAAGTGTAAAGCAATAGAGGTTTCGACGACGGGTCTCTAACACTTATATTCAGTGGAAGAGGGATAACATTTCAGTAGTATGTATTACCAAGGTCATACACAACTAATTCGTCACATTATTAACATGTTTGCACATACAAAACTCTCCATTTTTCAAGAAGACTATCCTTAAATTGTATGCAAACATATGTACATATAAATGTACATATGTATGTAATTGAATGTACATACATAAATCACCTCACACAAAAATTGCAGTGAATAAAAACCAAACGAAACACGTGCTAATTAAACTAAACAAATAACAGAGTTCATTATGTATTACCGAGGCCATACACAACTAATTCGTCACACCATTAACTTGTTTGCACATACAAAACTCTCCATTTTTCAAGAAGACTATCCTTAAATTGTATGCAAACATATACAAATGTACATATGTATGTACATAAAACGTAGCTGGTTATGCAAATCCCAGACCAAACAAAATTTGTAGTCAATGCAACATTGCATTACACGATAAATGTTTTGTGCACTTCCATTCAACTAAAATTGTATAAACACATTTGAAAATTAAAAATAAAGTTTTTTAAAAAATTTCACGAATGCTGTTTTTTGCCTATTAGTGAGTTAACGCAACATTTCTAAAAAGCTAAAATCTCGACTTTTCACGATAGAAAAAAAAAATGATTACGCGGTACTCCCAAAACATTCGCCTTCTTGGTATATGAATATATCCGCTTATTATAAGTATTCCAATAAATGTATATATTATATTTTTATCGATTTGAAGTACTCGTATCTTATTCTTTCTTATAAGTGAATATGCTTTCGTTTTTTCGCCAATTACATTAATAATTTCTCTGTAAGAGGCTTTGGATAAGTTATATCTGAAAACTTATTGTAGTAAGCCATAGTTTTCAAGGTAAGGTTTTCCTCTGTACCACCTTTCCACTTTTGGGGAATTCTAAACCTCACTTGTGTAGGAGCTTCCGATGTGATTAGAAGAGCTGTCTCTATGAAATATCATTTCTCCATTGGACATAAGTTGCCTACTTCCCAGTCGATTTGCATCTTCATTCTCCTCATCTCCCGACTCTTTTTGGGACGAAACTGTTGAAAAAACGCTTTGCAACCGTTTCATCCACAAGCTACAAAAGAAAAAAAACGTTTTATATGTTTTTTCAACTTTAATTATAAATTTTATAAAAGAAACGGGTTAAATAAAATAAATTCCCAAGAGAAAACTCTGTCACGTAGGCCAAAAAATAAAAGTGTGTATTCGTGAAAAAACCAACTTGAAGTCGTCTCTAGTTGATACAGCGTACATTGAACGTTACAGCTCTTGAAGTCATCTGCGGTTGAGACTGCATACACTGAACGCTACAAGTACTCCCCCTCGAGTGGCAGACGTCACGGATTTGACATTTCGAAATTAATTCGTTTTCGTTTTGCTTGTGCTGTTTTTGCAGAATATGTTTTCGAGTGTCTTGTGCGCGAAAGTATTGCAGGATCGTCTAGAGAAGGCACATTTTTCGCCCATGATGTTGCTGAACGCCCGCCTGGAGGCTGACTGCTGGATGTTCTTGCGTTTTCACAATATGCTGATTTTAGTCTCTCGGAGGATATCGTGGTGGGAATGCCATTGATGTTCACTTTAAAAACTGCAGCCGATATTCTTTCTAGCACTTCATATGGTCCATCATACGGTCGTTCACAGGGTTTTCGCACCGAATCCACTCTTCACAAAGACGTGTGTGAGTGAAGGCCTTGCATTTCGTGTGATATGTTGATGGTGTCGATCGAACTAGTCGCATCTGTTCGCGGAATTTCTCGACGAAAACTGAGGCTCGGGTGAAACCTCCTCGTCAATGAAAAATTCACAAGGTAATCGCAATGTCGTACCATATACTAACTCCGCCGCTGTGCTCTTGATGTCTTCTTTGTAGCTGCTTCGAAGCCCTAGAAGTACAGTTGGTAATAGGCTTACCCAGTCAGATGCGTCCTGACATTTGATGGCCAATTTGAATGATCGGTGCCAGCGTTCTCTCATTCCATTAGAGGCTGGGTGATAGGCTGTTGCTCTCGTTCGCCTGCTGCCGATGAGTTTGGACAATGCGTCGAACAGTATGGACTCGAACTGGGATCCTCTGTCAGATGTAATTGTTGCCGGTGCACCGAATCGGGATACCCAACCCGAGTAGAATCCGTCGACTACTGTTTCTGCGGTAACATCCTTAAGAGGGACAGCTTCAGGCCACCTGGTGAATCGGTCTATGATTGTCAGGAGGTATCTATATCCTTTACAGAGCGGCATCACAACGATATCAATGTGGACGTGGTGGAATCTGTCACTGGGCATTGCGATGTGTTTTTAACGTGCCGACTGATTTTGCTTCGCTGACAAGCAATACAAGACCTGGCCCAGTTATGAATGTCCTTATTCATGCTCGGCCAGACATAGTTTCTGCTGATGAGGCGGAGTGTTGCTCGTCCACTTGGGTGTGACAAATTGTGGCTGTTATCAAAAATTCTGTCTGCGCAGTGACCTGGGTACATACGGACGAATATCTGTGCCACTGCTATCACAGAAAATTATGTCGTCTGTGCCATCGACACGCAGTCCCTGAAGTTGGAGTGATGTTGATTTTGGAGATATGGTAAGTTTCTTGAGCTCTTCATCATTCTTCTGCATATCCGCTAATTCCTGTGTGTTGACGATGACTGGCATACTGATAGTGTGAATTCGGGACAGTGCATCCGCTACGATGTTCTCAGCTCCAGAAATGTGTACAACGTTCGTAGAGTACTGGCCTATCTCCTCGAGCTGCCGTGCTACTCGGTCGTAAGCGTGATTGGACTTCTTTCCGAAAGTGTACGTTAATGGCTTGTGGTCGGTAAGTATGCTTACTTCCCTACCGTCGGTGAGGTGTTTGAAGTATCTAACCGCTTTGTATATTGCCAACAACTCTCGATCATATACTTTGTAACGGGCTTCTCGTTCGCTGAGCTTCTTGGAGAAGAAACCAAGTGGTTGCAGTGTATCTCCAGAGCGTTGGTCCAAGACGGCGCCGATTGATGTATCTGATGCGTCACATCGCAGAATCAATGGAAGGTCAGACCTCGGGTGTGCTAGTTGGACTGCGTTCTTTAGCTTCGTTTTGCATTTCTCAAATGCGCATTCAGCTTCAGGTGTCCACTGAACCGGGCGCTTGTCTCTATGGTGAACTCAATGAGAGGGGCCTGTGACTTTGCAGCACCAGGTATGCAGCTGCGGTAAAAATTCCAGGATCTTAGGAACCTCCTCAATTTGTCCATGGTGTCTGGCTTCGGATAATCGGTGATTACGTTGACTCGATCGTTGGGAGGCTTGATTCCTTCGCTGTTGACGGTGAATCCCAGGTATCTCACCTCCTTTTGTCCAAAAAATCATTTCCACAGGTTGATCGTCAAGCCGAACTTTTGGAGTTGCTTCAGGAAATATGCAAATGTTGTCGATGTTCCTGTTCACTGCCTGACGTGAGTAGGATGTCGTCGATGTAGCAGTGGCAGAAATCTAACCCTCTGAGCACTGAGTCCATAAAGCGTTGCATGGTTTGCGCAGCGTTGCACAAACCGAAGGTCATGACGTTAAATTTGAATAGGCCGAATGTGTTATGACGGCTGACTTCGGTCGATCATCTTTAGCAAGTGGGATCTGATGATATGCCCTGTTGAGATCGAGCGTGGAAAAAATGGAGCATCCTCTCAACTTGTGAGTGAAATCCTGTAGGTGTGGTATGGGATATTTGTCTGGGACCGTAATATTGTTTAGGCGACGGTAGTCACCGCAGGGTCTCCAGCCACCCGATTTCTTCTCGACCATATGCAGCGGCGAAGCCCATTCGCTTTTTGATGGTTGACAAATCCCACGCTGCATCATCTTTCGGAACTGCCAAAGGCAGCCGTAAGTTCTGCCACAGGATGTCCTCGTACGATGATGTGGTGTTGCAGTTGGGAGTTAACTAGATCTCCGTTGATACTCAGCCGTGTAGTGTTGTCCAACAGCATCCGTTGGCTTAAGCGAATGGTGAATGAAATCTGCACCGATGATTGCTTGCGTGAGGTCGGCGACAGTAAAGGACCAGCTGAAATCTAACTATATCTAGATATCAAACTTTCCAGATATTTGAGAATCAAAACCGGTTTTCTACTGGTCGCCCCTAACCGTGTGACTCTGGCTGTGAATACATGTGAATTATGATCAATGGCAATTTCCTCCTTTTTTATACAAACCACGCCCATTTTAACCAAAAAACGTCATCCACATTACACACACTCGTGCAAATCGCTCTCGTTCTAGCAATTTTACTTGTAAATCACTCATTCTATCAATTTTTGGCAAATAGTTATAGAGATGCAAAAGTGTTGGAATTCACTTACAGTGGGTCTGTGCGAAAGTTAATGGTTTGCAAAAGTTTAGTCGAGTTTGATATCTAGGTATAGTTAATCTATGGTCGCGCATTACAGACGGAGTCAGTTGAGTAGTTATCGAGTTACAGAAGTTGCCGTTAATACTAAATTTACAAGCGTACACATTTATATTTCATATCTTTCCTATTTTATTTTGAATATTGTGAAGTATTTATTATACAATAAATTGTGGCTATCAACCACTTTACATTTGGGGGCTCAACCGCTAAACTTTTTATCGAAATTGGTGTGTGTGTACAAAAGTAGCGGCACTGCTTTTGTGTGAAATATACGAATGCACGAGGAAAGAAAAAACGAAAAAAGAGTGAGAGTGATAACACGATCGAAAGTGCAAGAGTTGCAAGAAGAAGAAAAAACTATGAATTAAGAAAAAACGATTTTGGATGGCACCAGCTGCCAAATAAATACAACAAAAGTAACAGCAGCAGAAGCAGCACACAGTGATGCCACTTTGCACAATAATAACAAAGACGAAATAAAAGAACTACAAAATTTGGTGAAACTTCTAGCCGAAACAATGATAATGAAAGATGAAAAAACAAAAAATGATAAAATGTACCTTATAGTTGACAGTTTTGCAAAGATAGTGCCTGAGTGCGACGGCGAATCGATACCAATAAAAAAGTGGTTTGAAAATTTCGAAGCTAATGCAGACGCGTATGAATTAAGTGAAAAACAGAAATATATTCAAGCCCGCAACAAAATGACAAAAGCTGCTAAAGAACTAAACAAGGTTACATTTATGAAAAGCGATTTAATGTTGTATGGTCTCGGGAATATTAAAACAAAAGTGATATCGCAATTCGTCGGAACGGTATAAGTGGACGGTTGGAAAATTGAACAAACATTTTACATTGTGCCAAATAATCAAATAGAACATGCTGTGCTATTAGGGTTCGATTTAATGAATAATTTTTCGTGGTCATCAAATGAATATGGATACATATTCCGGTCGCTTATCGGTAGTAATAGCAATGAAAATCAGGAAGCTGCAATTTTTAAAATCGATCTGAACGAAACAGAAATAGATGTACCACAACAGTATGCAGGTCAGATCAACAAAATAATTGAGTCATATAGTCCCGAAAAACAAATAAGTAATTGCCCAATAACTTTAAAAATAATTCCAGATAAGATGACACCTTTTAGACAGGCACCAAGACGTTTGCCCCCGAACCAGCAAGAAGTTGTTTCGAAGCAGATAAAAGAGTGGCTCGACAAAGACTTAATCAGGCAGTCTACGTCGGAGTTTGCTAGTGGCGTTGTAGTCGTTAAAAAAAAGGATGGATCATATCGAGTTTGTATTGACTTCCGTCGGCTGAATGATATAGTGCTAAAAGACAGCTTTCCCGTTCCACTAGTTGACGTCGTTCTCGAAAAGCTGCAAAAGGCAAAATATTTTTCAATTATGGATCTCGAAAATGTGTTTTTTCATGTGCCGATTGATGAGAGCAGTAAAAAATATACTGCTTTCGTTACCAAAGAAGGTTTGTACGAATTTATTGTTACACCCTTTGGATCTTGCAACTCTGCAGCGTTATTCATTCGTTATGTGAATTACATCTTCCAATCATTGATCAATGAGAATATAATGGAGCTTTATATGGACAACATAGTGGTGTACAGCGAGTCAGAAGCAGAAGGTATCAGCAGGGTGCAAAAAGTACTTGAGAGAGCAGGACAGTATGGCCTAAAGATCAAATGGAAGAAGTGTGCTTTCTTAAAACGCAGTATTGACTTTTTGGGGCATACTATCACAGACGGCAAAATTTACCAAGACAATGATAAAGTACGAGCAGTGAAGAAGTTTCCAAAACCATCAAATGTAAAAGATGTTCAAGCATTCCTTGGGTATTTTAGAAGATTTGTACCAGATTACGCCGGCAAAGCTCGCCCGTTAACAGATTTACTTAGAAAAGATGTGCCCTTTTTAATTGAGTTTAAACAGTTGCAAGCGGTTGAAAATTTAAAGAACGCACTAATCTGTGAACCAGTCTTACACATTTATTCTAGAGAGGCTGAAACAGAGTTGCACACAGACGCTTCGAAAGACGACTTTGGAGCAATATTATTACAAAAGTTTGAGAACAAATGGCACCCGGTCTTTTACTGGAGTAAAAAAACAAATGAACACGAGGCAAAACTGCATAGCTATATCTTATAGGTGAAGGCAGCCTGGCTAGCACTCAAAAAATTTCGTTATTACCTACTTGGAAAAAAGTTTGTATTGCTTACCGATTGTATTGCTTTCAAACAAACGAAATCAAAACAAGAAATTCCACGTAGTGTAGCTCAATGGATCTTTTTTATGCAAGAATATGACTTCAAAATTGAGCATCGAGCTGGTAACCGATTAAAACACGTAGACGCACTTAGTCGTCATCCATGCAAAATTATGATAGTCGCACAAGGAATATCCGTACAGATATAAAGGGCACAGCAGCAAGATGACCATATAGAAGCGATATCAAAACTATTGGAGAAAGGTCAGTATGACAGTTATAAATTAAAAGGTGGTATCGTCTATAAACAGGTTGGTGGCAATGAATTACTAGTTGTTCCGAAGAAGATGGAAGCAGAAATAATACGTAACTCTCATGAAGTAGGACATTATGCAGTACAAAAAACGATGCACAATATTCAGCAGTCATATTACATTCCACACTTGGAGAATAAAGTTGCTCAAATAATCAACAACTGTATAAGATGTATCATGCACAACAAGAAACTTGGAAGGAAGGAGGGTGTTCTTCATTGCATTGGAAAAGGTGATTGCCCGTTAACAACGTTACATATTGACTACTTAGGGCCGATGGACAGTACGTCGAAGCAGTACAAATACGTGTTCGCTATAGTGGATAGTTTTTCAAAGTTTGTTTGGCTGTTTCCAACGAAAACTACTAGCTGTGAAGAGATTATTAAGAAGTTGCAGTATTTATCCGATATTTTTGGCAATCCAGCGCGGATTATCAGTGACAAAGGAGCTGCTTTTACGTCTAACAGTTTTGCAGAGTTTTGTAAGGATAACGACATCGAACATATAACAACAACGACAGGTGTAGCAAGAGGCAATGGCCAAGTTGAGCGGATAAACCGTTCCATATTGTCAATAATAGCAAAGTTGTCAGCAGAAGAACCCCCGAAATGGTTTAAACACGTGGGAAGGGTACAAAAGGCACGTCTGCAGCTCAACAAAATTTTCTCCCTTTGAGATATTGTTTGGTACCAAAATGAGAAATGGCCTCAATAACGACTTGCTTCAATTACTACAAGACGAACTGGTGGTTGTATTTGACGAAGACAGACAGGTAATGCGCAACGTCGCCAAACAGCAAATAGAAGCAGCACAGCAAGCATATAAGGCTGGTTATGACAAGAAGCGTAAGAAAGAGCAGGACTATAATCTTCATGATTTGGTAGCAATTAAAAGAACACAATTTGTTTCTGGGCGTAAGCTGGCAAATGAGTATTTAGGTCCCTATAAAGTCAACAAAGTTAAGCGCAACGGTCGCTACGATGTTGAAAGAGCAGCTAATTTCGAGAGTCCCCTAAAGACGAGTACGGCAGTTGATTTTATGAAACCATGGGCTAGGGCGACCTGGATGCTGGACTGTCATCTGGGTCAGATGAGTCGTCGGATGGCCGAATGTCACCCTGGTCACTCTAATCGACTCAGTTGAGCAGTTGTCCAGTTACAGAAGTTGCCGTTAATATTAAATTTACAAGCGTACACATTTATATTTCATATCTTTCCTATTTTATTTTGAATATTGTGAAGTATTTATTATACAATAAATTGTGGCTATCAACCACTTTACATACATATACTAAATATACTTTGTTGATCGGGGCTAGAGGCAAAGGTAGACCAAAGGGAGTTCTTTATGTAAATTTAGTTGAGGTGTATACCAAAAAGAGTTTGGATACGAAAGACTGGTACAGACTCAAGCCTATGTGAGTTGTTGCTGAGAGAGATACATACAGTCGAAGTAAAGAGATGCTGTCGATGTATCAGCTAATGTCTGCTGGAAAACTGGCATGTTGGTTTCTTTCTAGCGTATAGAAAGGGGTTGTATGTCTTAGCTTCAGCCGATCTGTGTGCGGTGGTAAATGTAATTTATCAATACAGTACAGTGGAGGCGATATAAAGTGAATCAGAGGAACCTGCCTTGTATGTCATGTCATCATTTCGGAGAGTATGTATAGAATGTACAACAGAAGTAAGGTAGCTAGAAGCTGTGACAGTGAGTTTTGCTTGAGTGGCTGTCCGTAATGGGTGGGTTTAAATGATTTTAGAGGGTGGGTTTAAATGACTTTAAAAGGAGAAGTGTAAATAAATAGAGGTTTGAATGACGGGTCTCTAACACTTATATTTACAGGAAGAGGGAGGCCATACACAGCTAATTCGTTACATCATTAACATGTTTGCACATACAAAACTCTCCATTTTTCAGGAAGACTATCCTTAAATTGTATGCAAACATATACAAATGTACATTGAATGTACATACATAAATCAACTACACACAAACACGTGCTAATTAAACTAAACAAATAAAAGAGTGAATTACCTTATTTATACACAACCATCCGTAAACAGTCTATTTCTTAACCAAGTTGTTATGTTCAACTACAAATGCAGCTTCATAAATATGTATATGCGCGGCACACATCAAATGTCCAATGGAAACCGCATTCGCATGCAAATACTTATTCCATGGCTACATACCACTACATACATACACTTTCAGATCTCCTAAAAACATGCATTCCCATACCAAACTGCATTGCTCTCTTCTACATATATCACATTCGTCGTACATCATCTATATACACGATCATATACATTAATTGCGAATTTAATAAAAGATTCCGCTTTCATTCCCACAAAATATGATTCGTTCAGACAATACGTATACGTACATAACATTTAGCTCTACATACAAACGCATGCAAATTCTTGTTCCATTTCTTCTCCCATTCCATCCAATTGCACATCCCCTATAACTATACATACCATACAGAATATAATCAATATACAGATGTGAATTTACTGAACGATTCCTATTTCATTTCCTCCACAATTGACACGGATCGTGTCGGATCGACTATACGAATACATACATAGTACATATATAGCCCTACTTAAAACTGCGGGAAATAACAAGCCATGCAGAAGACGAAAAATCTAAATGCATAATTGCATACTTTCAGTTGCGAATTTACTAATTAATTTCACATTCATTCCCACCACAATTGAAAAAACACGTCTATACGCATACATACATAACACATAACTCTACTTAAAAATGCAGTGCGCAAGAAATATCCAATACACCATCAATTGGCGCCTTTCTTATATCTATTATGATATACGCAAATCAAATTGCTACAAAGCGTGAACCCCAAATAAAAATCCGCAAAAAATATAAATCTATACCACTTCCCCACAAATATTACCGACTTAACAAATTTGTGTACTTCTCAGATACAAAATCCAATTGTTACCTATTTTAGGCGGAGCTAAACAAAATATTTCAATGATATAACAGTAAAAGATAATTTTAAATATGGAAGAAATGCCTAAATTAAAAGCAATTGAATAAGTGCAGGTTGCGTAAACATGCCGCCTTATTACAACAGTTGCTTAACAGCCAATCAAAGAGAACTTTTAATAACGAAAATGGCAATAAGAAAGAGAATTCTATTCCGTTTAAATGGCGATTTGTTTTCATTTAAGGAAATGTACTCGTAATATGAAAGGGAAAAAATTAAGAAACAAAAATGGAATTTCTTACAAAAACAACATAAGTTGTGATACGAAATGCAAGAGAATACGAAGAATTAAGAAAAAATACGATATTATTTAACTTGAAGATTCCTACATAATATGAAAGAAGAGAATGCAAGTTTTAGAGAACAAAAGCACGGAGAGAGTAGTGATAAAATCACACTGCATATGGGTTTGTCAGACATTGTCAGTATATATATTGATTTGATTTGATTTGAGGCCTCGGTTAATTCGGATGGATTTATTGTAGCTTATTACATAAACAAAGCACACTTAAATACTAGGCAAAGGTAGATCAAAGGGAGTTCCTTATGTAAATTTAGTTGAGATGGATATCAAAAAGGGTTTGGATACGATAGACTGAAAGGCTGAGAGAGATACATACAGTCGAAGTAAAGAGATGCTTTTGATGTATCAGCTAATGTCTGATGGAAAACTGGAATGTTGGTTTCTTTCTTACGTATAGAAAAGGGCTGTAAGTCTTAGCTTCAGCCGATCTGAGTGCGGTGGTAAATGTAAGTTATCAGTACAGTACAGTGGAAACGATACAAAGCGAATCGCAGGAACCTGCCTTGTATGTCATGTCATCATTTCGGAGAATATGTATAGAATATACAATAGAAGTAAGGTAGCTAGGGGCTGTGACAGTAAGTTTTGCTTGAGAGGATGTCCGTAAAGGTCTTTTGTAGCGGTTGGATGACTGAGAGGGGTGGGTACTAGGAGGTAGATGGTGATAGTCGTGGGGAAAGGATGAGTCTGTGATGATGGATGGATGGATAGTAAAAATGATGGATTGGTGATAGGGGTTTTGTTTGTATTTTTTTCTTGGTTGCGCCAATGGATATGGTAATCTTCATAGATGCGGTAGCCCGTGCCACCAACATGCACGATTCGCAACACCCGAATGTTCGGTGCCAGGAGTGCGCCTACGTACTAATCCACAACACTACGTCCTTCAACCACTCTCCCCGTGGGACTGCCGTTAGGTATCACTTCGCGGGGCTGGTTAGCAGATCATTCTATTCTTCTCGTATTTGCTTTTTCAGCTCTTCTAATTTTTTCAATTCTTCTTATCTCAAATTGCACAATTGTCACAAATGTGCCGATTTCCATCCAATTTTCCTCCTACTGCAACATTTGGTCTATGAGTAGTATTGGACTGGGCAGATTAATTCTCCACTGCGAAAAACGCCGGCAATGAAATATGGCGTGCTCCGTATCTTCCTCCTCGTTTGAGCATTCTGGGCACAAAGGGGAGCTATCGTGTCCGAATCGGTGCAAGTATTTGCGATAGCCGCCGTGACCAGATAGGAACTGCGTAAGGTGGTATTTGTAATCCCCATGTGCTCGTTTTGTCCAGGTCTCGATGTTCGGGATCAACTTGTAGGTTCATCTGCCTTTTGTACTATTATCCTACCTGGCTTGCCAGAGGGCTGCTGAAGCCGCTCGCTCTTCTCCTTTTATTCTTGCAATTTCACCTGCATCTTGTCGCCCTGGGGTTCTTCTATTATAAATTCTCAACATCTCGTCCGCGAGAATGTCGACCGGAACTATTCCTGCTATCACGAAGGCTGCTTCATCCGAGATTGTTCGAAATCCACAGATCGCTCAAATATATGCCATTTATTTTGGCCCGTGCAAAGCCCTCCGTAAGTCCGTTAGTTTCTTGAAAGGCATGCCTTCCACATATCCGTATAGCAGCATGCTTTGTCCTATCGCAGATCCATATACCGTTTTATACAGTTCGCTTATCAAAATAACGTCCGCTTTTTCTTCTCTAGCCGTTTGTGTCAGGTTATCCTGTGCAATTCTACAGTGATTTAAGTTAATCTGTATTATCTTCATGTTTTCTTGTTGATGATGGCCTTCCTAAGAATTAGACACTTGCTGCTTCCGGTTACATGCTTCGAATCGTTTGGGTGTTCTTTTCTACAGAACATGCATGATGGCTCCTTATCGCAGTTCTTTGCTATGTGGCCTTCCGTTTCACACCTTCTACATAGCTTGGAGCGGTCCTCACTGCTTTCGCCATGCTTGGCTATATGCCCAAATTTAAGACATTTGAAGGATTTTTGGAGAAGCGTTCGCTCTCGAATGCGACAAATAACGTTTCCAATTTTTACCTTTCCTGCATCTAACAGTTTCTTTGCCAATCCGACGGGAAGCCCGATTGTTGCTGTTTGGGTTCCACCGTTCGCTTTTCGCAAGGATAATATGTCTGCTGGTTGTAGTTCCACCCCGAATTGAGTCCTTATTGCCTCGCAAATGTCCTCCTTTCCGGTAACTTCGCCGATGTCTTTCAGCTCGATGGTAGTGCGATGTGTGAGTGTCGTTACACTCGCTCGATCTCCTAAAACCTCGCCAATGACACTTTTAAACTCTTCTGTCTTATTTCCAGTTTCCTTGAGCTGTATTAGGAGCTGTCCTTTCTGGGTCCTTCTTATCCTGGATACCTCTTTTCCAATAGCTTCTAGTTTGGGGTCTGCTTTTACGCTACGAAGAATATCCGCGTAAGATAGTTCTTCACTTGCTTCGATGACGAACGCGTCCGGCTTACTTCTTTTCGCCTCAAGCTTCTTTTTGTTAGTCTCCTTCTTAGTTTTCCTCATCTGTTTGCCATCGTTTGACTTCTGTTTTGTCGGAATGGCGGTGTTCTTCTCCTTGATCCTTGGGGTTATGCCTCCAATATTGTTTTCTTTTTGCTTCGACTCTACCGCCTGGAGTTTTTTATTTCTCTTTCGTTCTGGGGTTTAACCATTTTGACCCTGCCTTTTCTTGGATTCTTGTGCGTTTCTCAGCCAAGGAGAGGTTTGTGAGGAGTTGTGTTTCCTTGTCACCTCTTTTGCTTTTCGTCCTGCAGTTGAATAGCAGAAAGCTCATATAGGGATCTAATGTTTTCAATTGCGTCTCTCACAGGTTGATGTATTGAACGCCTTTTCCCATCTTCTAACATTTCCACCAGTTGCCGTATCTGCTCACCTAGTTTGTGGAAGGCAGATAGCTGCGAATTTGGTTCAAATGCCGTCTCTCTTTTCGCAGAAAAAACACTGCTTTCAGTGCTTCTCCCTAAAGGTGCTGGTGCGGTGTCCTGTGGTGGTGCGGTGGTTACCTTAGCATCCTTGAGCTCCTTTGAAAGGGATTTTCCTCATTACCTTTCTCTTCCACTAATATTCCCTCCGTTAGTTTGGTTTCTGTTGAATTCATTTCAATTGGGTCCCCACTCAAAGCCGTTATCGATTTCCGAGTGTGTAGTAACCTAAGGATTCCATGGTTGTCTTTGCAAGCAGAGGCCATGCAACGGTTGACACAGACCCTTATGAGGTGTTGTGCCAGAGTTGGTTTTAACAAGGAATGTTACATCTTGACCTACACCACCAACTTAATGGCGACGAGGCATCGAGCGTTCTTTGAGTCCTGCCAAGGTTTTAACGAGACGGGGGTGCTTGTAGCATTAGCCTGAAAGCCATTTCCGCAAAATTTCACTCTTGCTTACTCAGGTGACAGAATACTACAATCGTCAGCTCTGATAGCTGTCATTCCAATTATTAGTCCAGTATCCCATAATTGAGACCTTACTGGGCTCAGTCTTAATGTTTTACGGTAATTTTTCAATTTATTTTAATAGTTGCATCGTGTGCAGTCACTTCCGGGTGGAGAAACTGTACCATTCACCTTGTGGCGGGTACCGCCGGATCTCGCCATTTGCTTCTTGCTGTATCCCTCGTTGCCACCTTGTGGGGCGGGGAGCACTTACTTGTAAGACGGTGCTTGCTCGTCTTGTCACAGAGAGTTCATAAGGGTTCCTTTGACCTTTTCAGCCAAGCCCTCCTTCTCCGCCCTCGGGATGGGGGCCTGCTTATTGGGTTTCGCAGTTAGCCTCCATCTGAGTTGTTCCGATAACCATGCTTGGATGCATTACCTCAGCGTCATTCATGCTTCAGCTCGGGTCGTTTAGAGCTATAACGCCTCTGGAACACGAATGGATTTTAGTCGCCTCTTACGACAGGCATACCTTACCTCAGGTCTATTCTAACCCCGACCTGAAGGGGATAGGGGGTAGATGGGTGGTATTGGGTGGGTGCTTATATGTATGGGTGGTAGAGGGTAGACAGGTGTTATTGCTTAGACCGGTGGTTTAAGGACGAGCGGAAGTGTGGTAGTAGGTTGATGAGTAAAAGTGATTTTATGTTAGTGGATGTGTTTAAATGACTTTAAAAGAAGAAGTGTAAAGCAATAGAGGTTTCGACGACGGGTCTCTAACACTTATATTCAGTGGAAGAGGGATAACATTTCAGTAGTATGTATTACCAAGGTCATACACAACTAATTCGTCACATTATTAACATGTTTGCACATACAAAACTCTCCATTTTTCAAGAAGACTATCCTTAAATTGTATGCAAACATATGTACATATAAATGTACATATGTATGTAATTGAATGTACATACATAAATCACCTCACACAAAAATTGCAGTGAATAAAAACCAAACGAAACACGTGCTAATTAAACTAAACAAATAACAGAGTTCATTATGTATTACCGAGGCCATACACAACTAATTCGTCACACCATTAACTTGTTTGCACATACAAAACTCTCCATTTTTCAAGAAGACTATCCTTAAATTGTATGCAAACATATACAAATGTACATATGTATGTACATAAAACGTAGCTGGTTATGCAAATCCCAGACCAAACAAAATTTGTAGTCAATGCAACATTGCATTACACGATAAATGTTTTGTGCACTTCCATTCAACTAAAATTGTATAAACACATTTGAAAATTAAAAATAAAGTTTTTTAAAAAATTTCACGAATGCTGTTTTTTGCCTATTAGTGAGTTAACGCAACATTTCTAAAAAGCTAAAATCTCGACTTTTCACGATAGAAAAAAAAAATGATTACGCGGTACTCCCAAAACATTCGCCTTCTTGGTATATGAATATATCCGCTTATTATAAGTATTCCAATAAATGTATATATTATATTTTTATCGATTTGAAGTACTCGTATCTTATTCTTTCTTATAAGTGAATATGCTTTCGTTTTTTCGCCAATTACATTAATAATTTCTCTGTAAGAGGCTTTGGATAAGTTATATCTGAAAACTTATTGTAGTAAGCCATAGTTTTCAAGGTAAGGTTTTCCTCTGTACCACCTTTCCACTTTTGGGGAATTCTAAACCTCACTTGTGTAGGAGCTTCCGATGTGATTAGAAGAGCTGTCTCTATGAAATATCATTTCTCCATTGGACATAAGTTGCCTACTTCCCAGTCGATTTGCATCTTCATTCTCCTCATCTCCCGACTCTTTTTGGGACGAAACTGTTGAAAAAACGCTTTGCAACCGTTTCATCCACAAGCTACAAAAGAAAAAAAAACGTTTTATATGTTTTTTCAACTTTAATTATGAATTTTATAAAAGAAACGGGTTAAATAAAATAAATTCCCAAGAGAAAACTCTGTCACGTAGGCCAAAAAATAAAAGTGTGTATTCGTGAAAAAACCAACTTGAAGTCGTCTCTAGTTGATACAGCGTACATTGAACGTTACAGCTCTTGAAGTCATCTGCGGTTGAGACTGCATACACTGAACGCTACAAGTACTCCCCCTCGAGTGGCAGACGTCACGGATTTGACATTTCGAAATTAATTCGTTTTCGTTTTGCTTGTGCTGTTTTTGCAGAATATGTTTTCGAGTGTCTTGTGCGCGAAAGTATTGCAGGATCGTCTAGAGAAGGCACATTTTTCGCCCATGATGTTGCTGAACGCCCGCCTGGAGGCTGACTGCTGGATGTTCTTGCGTTTTCACAATATGCTGATTTTAGTCTCTCGGAGGATATCGTGGTGGGAATGCCATTGATGTTCACTTTAAAAACTGCAGCCGATATTCTTTCTAGCACTTCATATGGTCCATCATACGGTCGTTCACAGGGTTTTCGCACCGAATCCACTCTTCACAAAGACGTGTGTGAGTGAAGGCCTTGCATTTCGTGTGATATGTTGATGGTGTCGATCGAACTAGTCGCATCTGTTCGCGGAATTTCTCGACGAAAACTGAGGCTCGGGTGAAACCTCCTCGTCAATGAAAAATTCACAAGGTAATCGCAATGTCGTACCATATACTAACTCCGCCGTTGTGCTCTTGATGTCTTCTTTGTAGCTGCTTCGAAGCCCTAGAAGTACAGTTGGTAATAGGCTTACCCAGTCAGATGCGTCCTGACATTTGATGGCCAATTTGAATGATCGGTGCCAGCGTTCTCTCATTCCATTAGAGGCTGGGTGATAGGCTGTTGCTCTCGTTCGCCTGCTGCCGATGAGTTTGGACAATGCGTCGAACAGTATGGACTCGAACTGGGATCCTCTGTCAGATGTAATTGTTGCCGGTGCACCGAATCGGGATACCCAACCCGAGTAGAATCCGTCGACTACTGTTTCTGCGGTAACATCCTTAAGAGGGACAGCTTCAGGCCACCTGGTGAATCGGTCTATGATTGTCAGGAGGTATCTATATCCTTTACAGAGCGGCATCACAACGATATCAATGTGGACGTGGTGGAATCTGTCACTGGGCATTGCGATGTGTTTTTAACGTGCCGACTGATTTTGCTTCGCTGACAAGTAATACAAGACCTGGCCCAGTTATGAATGTCCTTATTCATGCTCGGCCAGACATAGTTTCTGCTGATGAGGCGGAGTGTTGCTCGTCCACTTGGGTGTGACAAATTGTGGCTGTTATCAAAAATTCCGTCTGCGCAGTGACCTGGGTACATACGGACGAATATCTGTGCCACTGCTATCACAGAAAATTATGTCGTCTGTGCCATCGACGCGCAGTCCCTGAAGTTGGAGTGATGTTGATTTTGGAGATATGGTAAGTTGCTTGAGCTCTTCATCATTCTTCTGCATATCCGCTAATTCCTGTGTGTTGACGATGACTGGCATACTGATAGTGTGAATTCGGGACAGTGCATCCGCTACGATGTTCTCAGCTCCAGAAATGTGTACAACGTTCGTAGAGTACTGGCCTATCTCCTCGAGCTGCCGTGCTACTCGGTCGTAAGCGTGATTGGACTTCTTTCCGAAAGTGTACGTTAATGGCTTGTGGTCGGTAAGTATGCTTACTTCCCTACCGTCGGTGAGGTGTTTGAAGTATCTAACCGCTTTGTATATTGCCAACAACTCTCGATCATATACTTTGTAACGGGCTTCTCGTTCGCTGAGCTTCTTGGAGAAGAAACCAAGTGGTTGCAGTGTATCTCCAGAGCGTTGGTCCAAGACGGCGCCGATTGATGTATCTGATGCGTCACATCGCAGAATCAATGGAAGGTCAGACCTCGGGTGTGCTAGTTGGACTGCGTTCTTTAGCTTCGTTTTGCATTCCTCAAATGCGCATTCAGCTTCAGGTGTCCACTGAACCGGGCGCTTGTCTCTATGGTGAACTCAATGAGAGGGGCCTGTGACTTTGCAGCACCAGGTATGCAGCTGCGGTAAAAATTCCAGAATCTTAGGAACCTCCTCAATTTGTCCATGGTGTCTGGCTTCGGATAATCGGTGATTACGTTGACTCGATCGTTGGGAGGCTTGATTCCTTCGCTGTTGACGGTGAATCCCAGGTATCTCATCTCCTTTTGTCCAAAAAATCATTTACACAGGTTGATCGTCAAGCCGAACTTTTGGAGTTGCTTCAGGAAATATGCAAATGTTGTCGATGTTCCTGTTCACTGCCTGACGTGAGTAGGATGTCGTCGATGTAGCAGTGGCAGAAATCTAACCCTCTGAGCACTGAGTCCATAAAGCGTTGCATGGTTTGCGCAGCGTTGCACAAACCGAAGGTCATGACGTTAAATTTGAATAGGCCGAATGTGTTATGACGGCTGACTTCGGTCGATCATCTTTAGCAAGTGGGATCTGATGATATGCCCTGTTGAGATCGAGCGTGGAAAAAATGGAGCATCCTCTCAACTTGTGAGTGAAATCCTGTAGGTGTGGTATGGGATATTTGTCTGGGACCGTAATATTGTTTAGGCGACGGTAGTCACCGCAGGGTCTCCAGCCACCCGATTTCTTCTCGACCATATGCAGCGGCGAAGCCCATTCGCTTTTTGATGGTTGAAAAATCCCACGCTGCATCATCTTTCGGAACTCGTCTTTGGCAGCCGTAAGTTCTGCCACAGGATGTCCTCGTACGATGATGTGGTGTTGCAGTTGGGAGTTAACTAGATCTCCGTTGATACTCAGCCGTGTAGTGTTGTCCAACAGCATCCGTTGGCTTAAGCGAATGGTGAGATCGAAATGGTGAATGAAATCTGCACCGATGATTGCTTGCGTGACGTCGGCGACAGTAAAGGACCAGCTGAAATCTCGCTTAAGACCTAGATCTACTGCGATGGTTTTCGTACCGTTGGTCGATATGGCGACACCGTTGGCAGCAAATAAGTTGACTTCTGAAGGGCTTTTAGTGCAAGCGTATTTTTTGGTAAGACGGATAGATCTGCTCCGGTGTCGATCAGGTAGTTTATGGATGTTTTGACGTCAGAAACTTGTAGGCGGTATCGTTCGTTGTTGCCGTGTGCGACCGCAATTTCGCGCAACGGCAGCTTTAGTTTTCCGATCTCCATTTGGCACATCCTGAGCGACATTTCTGCGCTTCATCACCGAATTTGGCGTGATAAAAACAGAGCGTTGTGTTTTTTTCGTCGGAACGCGTAGATTTTTTATCACTTAATGACCTAGAGCGCGTCTGCGATTGCTGTGTACGTTGACTGCCATGCTTAAGCGCACCTACGTCTTTTTTCAGCATTTCAATGGCTTTTCAAATCTTCTCCAGTGTAGTGTGTTCACGCTGAGACACGGCGTTGACCCCAGGTGCCGAAAGTGACGACGAAATTGGACACATGTTTTTATTGGACAATTCGAAGATTTTCTCGCCTACTTCTGCCAGTTTGTCGATATCCTCCTGTTCTGTGGCTATCAAAACTGCGCGCATATGTTCTGGCAAACGATCGAAGAACAGAGTTTTCAAGATGGCAGGATTACATCTGCCAGAAGCGAGATGCCTCATGTGTGCGAAGATGGCTGTGGGTTTTTTCCCTTCGGTGTCCTCACCTCTGAGCATGCGCCTTAGTTGTGACTCGGGGTTTGGTGTAAATGTTTGAAAAAGATTCCCCTTTCATTCCCACAAAATATGATTCGATCAGACTAAACGTATACGTACATAACATATGGCTCTACATAAAAATGCATGCAAATTCTTGTTCCATTTCTACTCCCATTCTATCCAATTGCACGTCCCCTATAACTATACATACCATACAGAACTGCGTTTGCAATCTTCTACATCACTCTTGTTACTCTTTCTACTTCTACATACAGATGTGAATTTACTGAAAGATTCCTATTTCATTCCCTCAACAATTGACACGTTCCGACTATACGAATAGATACATAGTACATATTTAGCCCTACTTAAAACTGCGGCAAATAACAAGCCATCCAGAAGGCGAAAAAACTAAATGCATAATTGCATACTTTCAGTTGCGAATTTACTAAATAATTTCACATTCATTCCCACCACAATCGAGAAAACATAACTATTCATACATACATAACGCATAACTCTCTCTACTTAAAAATGCAGTGCGCAAGAAATATCCAATACACCATCAATTGGCGCCTTTCTTATGCACCATACGCAAATCAAATTGCTACAAAGCGTGAATCCCAAACAAAAATTCGCAAAAAAAATAAATCTAGACCACCTCCGCTCAAGTACTACCCAGTAACTAACACAAAGTCTTCACAACTATTCGATGTGTGTTTGGGTACTTCCCAGATACAAAATCCAATCGCTACCTACTGGAGGCGGAACTAAACAGAATATTACAACGAGATAACAGTAAAAGAGAATTTTAAATATGGAAGAAAAGCCGAATATAAGATCAATTGCATAAGTGCAGGATGCGTAAACATGCCGTCTTATTACTACAGTTCTCTTAAGAATTCTCACAGCCAATCAAAGAGAACTTTTAATAACAAAAATGGCAATTTAAAAGAGAATTCTATTCCGTTTACATGGCGATTTGTTTTCATTTAACGAAATATAAAATGATAGAGAAAAAATGAAGGCACAAAATGGAATTTCTTACAAAAAAACAACATAAGTTGTGATACAAAATGCAAGAGAATACCAAGAATTGAAAAAAAATACTATATTATTTAACTTGAAGATACCTACATAATATGAAAGAAGAGGATGCAAGTTTTTGAGAATAAAAACACGGAGAGAGTAGTAACAAAAACGCACTGCATATGGGATTGTCAGACATTGTCAGTGTATATATTGATTTGATTTGATTTGATGCCTGGGTTAACCCGGATGGATTTATTGTAGCTTATTACATGCACAAAGCACACTTAAATACTAGGCTTAAAACTAACAAATTTGACTTAAAGGTACATATACTTAATACTTAATACTTAATACTATATACATACATATACTTAATACATATACTAAATATACTTTCTTGATCGGGGATAGAGGCAAAGGGAGTTCCTTATGTAAATTTAGTTGACATGGATATCAAAAAGGGTTTGGATACGAAAGACTGGTACAGACTTAAGACTATGTGAGTTGTTGCTGAGAGAGATACATACAGTCGAAGTAAAGAGATGCTTACGTTCAGTTTCAGTTTTCAATGCATTTTATTTTCTTACTAATTAACTCCTACATACTAACAAAAAATGCTTAAATGCTAGCTTACAATTACTTAACAATCTTATACTAACTTACTGGCCCCACACAGGAACTCTAAGCTACTCTAAATTCTTATATCTATGTCTTTTGACTTTATTAACATTTCATTTAGAATTATTTATACTGTATACTTAAGGCTAAGAAAAAAAATCGTTAACAAAAAACTTAGCATATGGACATTTTGTTTTTTATTTTCTATAAAACTTAATATCTAACTTAAAATAAACCTTAGTCTACCTAACCTACATACACAATACAACATACACACAATAGACAATATACACTATAATATACATAAATTAGTATATACCATTGTATATATCAATATATGTATATGTTTCTTAAATGCTAACCTAAACCTATGCAAGCTGGCCATCGCTATTTATAGAGCAAATAGTTGAGTCAGCTCTGCCTCATTAGTGAGGCTGATCCGTAATTGACGGAAACGACGACGAAACATCTTCTCCATCATTCAACCACCAGAAATGGTGGTGCTGCCGAACGACATCCCTCTTATCGCGATTCCCCACTGCCCTACTGAACCTGAGGCGATCCACACTGCCGTGTGCGACGTCTCTGTTGTAGTTGAGTCGCCTGTTACCAGCTGTCCGAGCGACATGGAAGATTAACGGCACCGCTGATCTATCCTGGATCAACCCTATCTGATCAAGGTAGAGGAATGCTTCCGGTGGAACGAAGCCGTCAGAGCGCACACTCTCGTGGTATAGGTAATTGGGGTAGTAAGCCCCAGATATCAGGTTATTCGTCGAGGTCATTGATCTTGCAATGTGCCTTCGAGTCAGCTTAATTACGAAGTTGTCCACTCGTATTAGGTTCGCCCTGTTCTAAAGGACCTCATTAGGATAAAATTTCTTATACTCCGACTCTGGTGTTCTGTACAAGCGAAGAAAAGCCCTAAGACAAGCCAAGTTATCTAAATTATTTTGGCATAGCTTAAAGTTCATTATTTTTGTTTTTTCACTAATAATAAGCTTATGAAAGGTGAACCAAATTCTAAGTAAGTGAAGGTCGTTGTTAACTTTCGCAACGCATTCATTTATCGAAGCGTCAGTGTACGTGAAGGCGATGTCGTCTGCAAATGCGCTCTGATTTCCGTAAAAGCTCTGGAAGTTAAGTGAGTTTATGTAAACAAGGAACAGTACTGGGCCTAGCACAGAACCTTGGGGAACGCCATTTCTAAGCTTAAGTGAAGTACTGTAAAATCCATTGACCAATACTCTTTGCTCCCTCTCCAGTAAATAAGACTTAAACCAATTGTATGTCATTCCTCTGAAAACAGCCTTGTATAATTTTGTTAAGATTATATTTAAGTCCACCATATCGAATGCTTTGGTCATATCAATGAAAAGAGCCATAGTACAATGGCTTTTGTTAACTCCACTGAACAAATCGCAGCAGACACTTAAGATTGCATCCTCCGTGGATCTCTCAGGTCTAAAACCATACTGTGCTTCTGAAAAGAAGTTACTTCTTTTTAAAAACGTCAGTATTCTTGATTTCATTAATTTTTCGAAAATTTTTGATATCGTGGGAAGCAGAGAAATTGGTCTATAATTGGTTATATTTTTACAAATCCCTTTTTTAAACAACGGCAGAACCTCTGCCCTTTTTAGAGCCGCCAGAAACACGCCGCTGTTTACACTGAGGTTAAAAAGATAACACAAGATATCAACAATTTCCCAAGAGATTTTTTTCAGAATTATGGCAAAAATACCATCACTTGCGCAGGTTTTCTTGTTTTGCAAAGTCATAATTGTCTTGAGAATTTCACAGGAAGTAAACTGGTGAAAAAAGAAACTATTACTCTGCCATCTATCTTCAATTAAGCTCGATGAGATATTGCAGTTACTACTGGAAGGTGGCTCGGAAGGTTTAATACGAGTAGTATCAGAAATATTGACAAAGAAGCTATTGAATTTATTTGCACGTGGATCGGTCAAGATTGAGTTATCAACCTCTATGTTAGGAATATCATTAGACTTCTTTTTCCTACCTAAGATATTATTTACTAATTCCCATTCCCTCTTTATGTTTCCCCTGGCTTGAGTTAAGCGATTGGAGTAGTAGCTATCACGTGCTTGTTCTATCATAATCTTAGTTCTATTGCACATTAGTTCTATTATTGTAATAGCTTTTCAGACTAAGATTTTGTGGGTGTTTTCCACATTTTTTTGCAATTTCTTTTTTATGCTTTATTTGATTAAGTAGGCGTAATGTCATCCACGGCTTTAAAAACGAGTCGCACTGCCTGATGTTTAGGATAGTGGTTGTGCTATGGACATGATTGATTAAGATCGCAATAAAAACATTGTAGGCTACAGAAGGGTCGCTTTCGAAGAAAACTGTTTCCCAAAATTCATACCTGAGTTTTTCCTTCAATACTTGATAGTCTATTTGGGCTTTTTGTCTGCTAAAATTTTTCCTAGGCGAAGACTCCATTTGGAGACTAATTTCACATAAATGGTGATCGGTTATTTTATAGTCGTGCACTTCACAATTAAAGACCATACTAATATTTTTATTAAGTCTTAGAAATATATGGTCAATGCAGCTACTGGTTGAGCATGTTATGCGGGTAGGTATATTCACCATACTTTTAAGACCATACGAAGCTATCAGTAGCATATAATCTTCTCACTCGGAATCAGAATCGTCAAAAAGATCTATATTAATGGCCTATCACTATTAAATTCTTCGTTTTTATAATACTTAACACGGTATTTAACTCCTCGGTAAAAACACTCTTTCGACAGCAATGTAGCTGGTAAATGCAAAGCAACGTAAAACTTGAGTTTATAAGTGAAAAATTAACTTTGATAATATCCGCACTTTTTAAACTGATTTTGAAACAATCGTGCACAATACCACTTTTTATGTAAACTGCTATACCGC
Organism: Volucella bombylans; assembly: GCA_949129095.1. Classification (NCBI taxonomy): domain Eukaryota; kingdom Metazoa; phylum Arthropoda; class Insecta; order Diptera; family Syrphidae; genus Volucella; species Volucella bombylans. The sequence goes on along the minus strand of OX422140.1, from coordinate 210,445,455 downwards.
CAGCAGAGTACGATGCATTGCAGTTACCAAAAGGAATATAACCCTCTATGTTATAAGAGTCAAACTCGTTTTCATACACCCAAATCTCACTAAGTACAATAAATATAGGTAACTTTACAAGGGACTGGACATCGACTAAGAAATTATCAAAATTTTTTCTTAAGCTGCGAATATTTTGATGTATTCAAAAAGATTCATCACAATTAGATACATACGAAACAATATCACAAGATTTGTTTTTGTTTACACGATTACGAAGGGCGGGATTGTTTACATGCAAGTTATCTGTTTTCATACTATTAGTTTTTAGTTTTTTAGTTTTAAATGCATTTTTATTTTCTTAATCACTAACTATTATATACTAACAAAAAATGCTTAAATGCTAGCTTACAATTACTTAACAATCTTATACTAACTTACTGGCCCCACACAGGCGCTCTAAGCTACTCTAAATTCTTATAACTATGTCTTTCGACTTCATTTACATTTTATTTAAAATATACTTATTTTCTATACTTAAGGCTAAGAAAAAAAATTTATTTACAAAAACTTAGCATATGGACATTTTTTAATTTTTTATAAAAACTTAATATCTAACTTAAAATAAACCTTAGCCTACCTAACCTAAATGTACAATACACACATAAACACACATAGACATTATACACAATCATATACATATAACAGTGTATACAAAGGTGTATATACACTGATATATGTATATATTTCTTAAATGCTAACCTAAACCTATGTAAGCTGGCCATCGCTATTTACTGAGCAAATAAATTGGTCAGCTCTGCCTCATTAGTGAGGCTGGTCTGTAATTGACGGAAACGACGACGAAACATCTTCTCCATCATTCAACCACCAGAAATGCTGGTGCTGCCGAACGACATCCCTCTTATCGCGATTCCCCACCGCCCTACTGAACCTGAGGCGATCCACACTGCCGTGTGCGACGTCTCTGTTGTAGTTGAGTCGCCTGTCCCCAGCTGTCCGAGCGACATGGAAGATTAACGGGACCGCTGATCTATCCTGGATCAACCCTATCTGATCAAGGTAGAGGAATGCTTCCGGTGGAACGAAGCCGTCAGAGCGCACACTCTCGTGGTAAAAGTAATTGGGGTAGTAAGCCCCAGATATCAGGTTATTCGTCGAGGTCATTGCTCTTGCAATGTGCCTTCGAGTCAGCTTAATTACGAAGTTGTCCACTCGTATTAGGTTCGCCCTGTTGTAAAGGACCTCATTAGGATAAAATTTCTTGTACTCCGATTCTGGTGTTCTGTACAAGCGAAGACAAGCCCTAAGGCAAGTCCTCTCAAACACCCGAATCTTTTCCATTAAGCTTGCTCGTACATTGAACCACACGGGACAACCAAATACCAGCATGGGCCTGATAAGGGCCATGTAGCAGATTACCTTTACCCTCGCATCGAGTTGGCTGCTATAAAACAGTCTCTTTGTAAGGGCAAACGCACCTTTGGCTCTAGCCAGAGCAGCATCTACATTTTTGCCAAAATACAGAAACTGATCTAGCCAGATTCCAAGGTATCTGACTACATTTCGACAGGCAAGAGGCTGTCCGCGTTGTCCAATGATTGAGAACTTTCGCCAATTTTTTCTGGTATCCCTAGAGGCTCTAGACAACGGCGTCCTAAAGAGAATGGTTTCCGACTTCTGAAAGTTGATTTTCAACTTCCAGTCATCGCAAAATCGTCTTATCTTATCGAAGTCACGCTGCAAGAGGGTGTTAATGACCTCGATTTTTGGACCTGTTCTGTACGCTATCAAATCGTCTGCGTACGCAATAGTATGGGGAAGTGAACCTATCAGATCACTTGTAAAAATGTTGAATAGGATCGGCGAATTGACCGCGCCTTGCTGAAGACCATTTTTAATTTGAAATATTCCAACAGAAGTCACATCACCATTTTTCACGATGAACTGTCTGTTAGTTAGCATATTATAAAGAATGTACAAGAGTGGTTTACTGATCACCAGCCTAGTCAGCTTATAGAAAAGACCCTCTAACCATACGGTGTCGAAGGCCTTCCCCAAGTCAACAAGGCAGGCGCCAGTACATTGTTTGTTGCCTTTATTCCATTGGATATCGGACACCAGTTTAGACGCGGCATGTGAGATATCATGTCCCGCCTTAAAACCGAATTGATTATCCGGAACTATATGTTTGTCCTCAACCCACCTAGACAGAGCTCTATTGATTACTTTTTCAAAAACCTTACTGATATTCGGAAGGAGACTTATCGACCGGAGATTCGCCGGATTGGATATATCCTTCCCCTTTTTGGGGATAGGTTGAACCACCGCCGTTTTCCAATGCGCTGGATAATGTGCATTATTCATTGCATTATTAAACAGGGTGGTGTAAATGTCCACCGCTTCTAGAGGAAGATGTCGGAGCACGATATTCGGAATACCATCGGTCCCCACTGATTTCTTAACTCTGATTGTGTCGAAGATCTCATGGAGTCCTTCCTTCGAAATGAACGGGGTAGGCCACCCTCTCTGGCAATGGCGTTATTTGCCATATTTTCGTCGCTAAACGGGATGAAACCAGAGCCCTCGGATCGCCAGTTCTCTATTTCATTTCGAATGCAGAAGTCGTGCACGAAGACGCGACTGTCCAGGTCGTAATTAGGGCCAGTGGTATCAGTGGCTTGTATACTTCCTGGAAAGTCGCCCCTATGGCCTCAACCTTCTCCTGTGGATCCTCGATCACAAAAAGGTCGTCATCATCAGCGGCCTCATTTGGATCAATACCTGCTATTGTTAGTAACTGTTCGTTGTCTATTGTCCGGGCTATTTTAAGACACTGAAAGCCGTTTTGATTTTTACTCCGAAATAGTTTATTTATTTGCGGAAACATATTCGGGTTGCTGGTGTTTACAGCCCGAACCTTGTTGTTCCAATACAAACTTACAGAAATTCTGTAATTCTCTTTTATTAGCGTTTGAATATTTTTAATCGACGACTTCAGTGTCCTAATCTCCGGGTCTTGTCGGTCAGTTAACTGTCTGTACAAGTTTTTAAGTCTTGACAGAAGTCTACTTTTCTGTCGGTGCAGTGCGTCAATAGTAGGATTGCGGAACAGGTCTTCGTTAGTCGTACGTCAATACCGCGGTATTGTAGTGTCCATAGTTTGTTTAATTGTCTCGTCCATTTGTTTTAGGTAATTGTCGATCTCCTCGTTTGACAAATTCCTATTGGATGGTGGGTGGAGCGTGTTCGAGGAGGGCGCTCTTGTCAAAGTTGCGGAGAAGCGTGTCCATCGAGTCTTACTGTAGTTGTAATAATATCTTTGGACAAACTCCTGCAATTCCTCATTTTGGTTGGGAACTGTAATTTTGGTGCTAAAACCGCAATGGTCACTGTCATACACGAATGTGCGCAGACAGTTTAGCGTTTGTAAATTCATACCTGTCAGTCGGATGCGTTCGTCGTACAGCAGTAGATCCAAATAAGACCCGCCTCTGGGAAACGACGGGTTATTCGTCGCTTTTAGACCGAGTCTGTACATGACATCGTGCCGACCCCACCAATCGAGTAGTAGGTTCCCTCTAGTATTTGTCAAATTATTTCCCCAATCTCTGTGTCTAGCGTTGAAATCCCCGCCCATTATAAAATAATTCTCCCCCGATTCCAGCCTCAGAAGTCGAAAAAGCGTGTCGAGCTCTGTAATGAATAGGGTGGATTGTGAAGTCTCAGGTGCATAAACAGAGGCCAAGTACAGCCGCTTTCCACTGCGGAGCGGGATGTAAACGACGACTGCTTCCAGCAGCCGGAACCTGCGCAACACTCCCTTGTACACTCTGTGAAATTTTATACCTTCTTTAATGAAGATCGCGACACCGCCTCCACGTTTGGATCTGGGCCGATTTCTTCTTCTAACAATATAATTATTGTACTCCAGTTTGTGATTATCGGTTAGCTTGGTTTCGCTAGCGAAAAGCACATCAGGAGTTTAGTCTTGTAGCAATTTAAACATCGCGGCTCTTCGTTCGATCCTAATCAGTGAATTGACATTCACCGCAAGGACCTTCAAAGTTTGCTCCACCATGTGCGTACCCATTACGGCATGTGTTGCATTAGCCCCGGCAGCAAGGTGGCCGTGGTGTAGTGGTAGTAGCAAACGCTTCTCACTCGGAGGGTCCAGGTTCGAATTCTGCCCATGGCAAGTCAGTTTTTCATTGTGTAATTGGAACTCAGACAGAAAAATTCTACGTGTGAAGGGGCATAACACTTACACGTAGATTTGACTGTTGTAGTCAAGCACAGAAAAGAAAAATACTGTGATATACCTCGAATCACTCTGAGTGAAGAAAAACTGTCCGTCCTATTCGGACTCCCACCCCTGGAGAGCAAACATAGAAACCAAACACACCTGAATTTCAAACTACTACAAAAACAATTTTCCTTTCTCCTCCTTCTATCTTTCCGCCCGCGCCCTGACAACAGTAAAAGGGTATCTAACCCCTTAGGCGCTCGTAAATTATAAAAAAAAAGCAGCGCGTAGATATGGTGTCGGAACTGATTGCATTGACTATGAGTTGTCAAAGTGAATAGTCGTGCCTCACAATCTCGTCCGTCATAGTGAACATATAACCAAATTAACTTTTTCCTAACGCCCATAAAAGTGTCAAGTGAAATAGTGCATTAATTTCGAAATCCCTTATCGTCGTAATCCATTCTAAATAGTGTTCTTGTGCTGTAAATCCACATAAATCCTGCCGCCATAAGAAAACCACAAAATATTCCTTTGTGCTCTTTCTAACAATGCCGCAAAATACCGATATCAACCTCCGCTCCAAGACAGCTCTTCAAAAAGGCTCTCTTTCCTCACCAAACCACTCGAACTCTTCATCACCGTCGTCTTGCAATAACAACACCGTTCTCACCGCAAAACAGATGGAGAAAAGCCTAGCAAAACAAACTGCAACACTTCACCTTCAGTTTGTTAATGAAATTACCAAACTACGTGATGAAATGATCAAAAAAATTGAGGAAACAGTCATAAATTGGGAGCAGCGTTTTACCACAATTGAGACCTCAATTTCATCTTTAAACGCTCGTATTAATCAACTTGAGGCAATTAATGACACTACGAAAGCAACAAATCGGGAAATTATTGATCTTCAGCGCCAGCTAAACAGCATTGAGAGAAAAGAGATTGCTGCTGACGCTGTTCTCTTTGGTGTACCGCAACACCAAGACGAAAATTTAAAAATTATTTTTAACCGGTTTTGTCACACTATTGAGTGGAAGCCACCAGTCCTTAAGAACATTTTTCGCACAAAAAGTCGATTGACTGAGAACAGCAACAACAACCCCGGCTCTTCTTCAATTGTCATCAAATTCTCCAGCTGCGCTGAAAGAAATGAAGTTCTAAAGTATGCCGCCCATTTCCGCAATGTGCATCGTAGAGAGCTTATACCAGCTGACTTGTCTGACAACAATAAATGTTTCATTAATGAGAGCTTAACAATGCACACTCGATGTCTTCTCCGCAGTGCTACTGAACTCAGACGTAAAAAGTTAATTTCATCCGCACACACGAAGTATGGGTCTGTTTATGTGAGAAAAGACGCAAATGGTAAAAGCTTTCTCATTGAAAGCTTCGCTGATCTACACGCTGCCGCCGCTACCCGTGATTGTCTAAATCAAGAAGCAAGCATCGACCGAGCTTTCTCTGATGATGGTGCTGCTGCTGCTGCTATTGTTCCGCTGTGACTGTGACTGAAGAGTGATGACATGATTTTATGCATCTTATAAATTATGCATTTAAGTATTTTATACTATCTAAAAACTTATATTTCTAGTTCTAGTATGTTTTTCTTCCCTGTTTTTTCCTTATTTGTCCTATCTCTTCTCCGCAATATTTTGATATCTTTTCCTCTTTTCACTTTCATTTTTTTTACTTGTACACGGATTTGTTTGGAAGCCTGTGGTATGATTTGCACTTTATTTGTTTACGAATTTCGATAGCACAAACGTTCGTCATGGTCGTAGCATGAATGAAGTTCAGACTCGCACAATGTTGAACGTTCTTTCGTGTCAAAGAAGAGGCTTTAAGGTATGTCACATTAATGCACGGAGTCTTAACCAAATTAAACTTGATTACCTTAATTATCTATTTAATGACTCTTCTGTTGATGTTACGAGTATATGTGTTGATGAAACATGGTTTGAACCTGGAATTGATAATTATTTTTACAAAATAGCTGGATATGAGCTCGCACGTAATGATAGGGTTACGGAAACAACATGAGGTGGTGTTGCGATATATTGCAAGGAAACCTTAAAATGTAAAGTCATAAAAAAATCGCTAGGAACTGATGTTGAGTATTTGATTGCAGAAATTTCTGATGGGTCTCTCAAATGTTTGGTTGCTTGCTGCTACAATCCAAATCGTGCTTTTTCAACTGAACCTTTTTTCTCTTCTCTATCTGAATTCTCTCCTTTATATAATAACATTGTCGTTTGTGATGATTTTAATGCCAACATGCTTAAAGAAGACTCGCGGTCCTACCAAGTGAAAGATATGGCGGCGGCAAGTGGACTTGAAATTGTAAATAATTCCTATCCAATATGTTTCCGACCAGGTGCACCACCTAGCCTTTTAGACCTTGTTATTGTATCTGATTCACTCTCTGTCTTACTGTTTGATCAGATTTCTCTTGAAAGTGTCAGCGAACATGATCTCCTATTCTGTACCTACAATGTTGTCTTTAACCACAATTCTTCTTCAAGCTCCTTTGTTTATAGGGATTACTCATCAATAAATCATGAAGCACTAACGACCGCAGCAAACTCGGTCCCATGGTTGAATTGAAGAATGGTTGCCGATCCAAATGAAAAGCTAATAATTTTCCAGACGCTTGTAATGCAATTATTCAATGATCATGTACCAATAAAAACCGTCGCGATCCGAAACAATGCGTGTCCCTGGTTCACGGAAGGGGTAGTTGGTGTCCTAAAGAAGCGAAACAGACTGTACAGTAAGTGGAAGCGTAGACAAAACGCGATTAACTGGAACAGGTACAAAGCTGCTCGTAATGCTGCAACCGATGCTGTTCGTGCGTCTAAACGACACTACTACTCATCTAAACTGAGCACTTCTTTACCCTCTAAGGTACTGTGGAGAAATCTACACCAAGTTGGCATTGGTGTAAGTAGTGACAGGAGTACGATTTAGATGAAATGAACGACTATTTTGTTTCAAATGATGTTGCTACCGATTGTTTCGAGTATGACGTTGTCTCCAGCAGAGGCTCTTGGGCTTTAGGAAGACCCATAGCAGTTCTTCCGCCATGGTAAAAATCTTGGATGATATCAGGCAAGATTTTGACAAAGGATTTGTGACGCTGCTCTGCCTGCTTGATTTCTCTAAGGCTTTTGACAGAGTAAATCATTCCATTCTTTGTTGGAAACTGCACCATTACTATGGTTTTAGTGAAAGAGCTGTAAGGCTCATTCGAAACTTTTTATGTGGACGGTCACAAGTAGTCGTTGTTGTTAACAATCGCTCAGGTCTCCGGTCAGTTTCTCAAGAGGTTCCGCAGGGATCAATATTGGGCCCAATTTTGTTCTGCATGTACATAAATGACTTAGCATCAATTTGTAAGCACGCGTTTATTCATTTCTATGCAGACGATGTTCAACTTTACCTATCTCATCCGGTTAATAAAATAGGTGAACTAATGTCACTACTAAATGAGGATCTTGCTTCCATTGTTGAATGGGCAACTAAAAATGGACTAGCTTTGAACCCAAAAAAATGTCAAGTACTTCCAATATCAAACAAGTCTTTTGAGCTAAGTCTAGTTCCTGATGTTTGCTTAGCCGGTAGTAAGAGTAGGTTAGTTGAGGTGGCTACAAGTCTTGGTTTCACCATAAACCGAAAGCTCTCCGGCTATAACCACGTTAACATCGTTGTTGGTCGCGTGTACGGATGCCTGCGTAAACTTTGGATTTCTGCCAACTATACCCCCTTGAATACTCGCCGAAGACTTGTGCTCACCCTCATAATGCCCATTATTTCATATGCTGCAGCTGTCTACAGTGACCTTGACTCACTATCTTTTCGCAAGCTCCAGGTTTCTTACGAGTATAATGATGCTGTTCGGTATGTTTATGCAAGACAACGATACGATAGAATCTCGGAATTCTCATGCCGGTTTCTTGGCTGTACAAATACTGCTAGCTTCAAAACTGCCTTGTATGTGTACTTTTTTTCTTAATGCATCTATTTACTATCAACTCTACCTCAGTCTTTCTCCAATTTCTTATCTATTTTATTTCCTCTCCCTTTTTTTATCTTTCTTTTTCCTTTTTATTTTTTTTTTATTTTTTATTATTATAATTATAATTACTATTACTTATCATTTTGTAACTAAATATTATCACAACTTATTTATAGCAATAAATTGAATTGAATTGAATAGATCTGGTCCACCCGCTTGGCCTGTTCTTGAACCTGCTTTTGCAGCTGAGCCATCTGCCCTTGGATTGCGAGCAAGATCGCCAGCATGTTAGGTGCAGCTGCCGTTGTTCTCGGCATTGGCGCCGGAGAATCAACAGCCGCTTGCTGTACCGTAGCCCCCCTACCTGACACCATTTGGGCGCAGGAAATTTGGGACGTGACGGCTGGTGTTAGGAACCTAACAGGTGAACGTTTGACCTCCACCTTCTGCTGCCGAACCAGTTTTGCTTTCTTAATGTCAGCGAACTTAGGACAACCCCGATAGTTTGCGGTGTGTCCCACGTTTCCACATAACACGCACGAGAGCTGCGACCTATCGGATGCTCCGTCAACACCCAGAGCACACTCCGCGGAACTGTGGTTCTTAGCGCACTTCGCGCATCGAGGCTAAATTTGGCAGTTCGACGCGGCGTGCCCGAACCTCTGGCAGCGAACGCATTGTATAACGCCTTCGCTCCTTTTTAATTTTTCCCAGTGAATCACCTGGTAGTCTAGGACATTGATTCTCCTTAGACTATCCAGACGACTTTCGGGACTGAGCTGCACCAGGAAGAACGGCAGACTCCGTTTCTCACGCCTGGCTCTAGCTGTGGTAATTGGCTTTACCCCCACAAATTTGAGTCCTTCGCACTCCTTCTCTTTGACCAGTGCAAGGATCTCCTCAGGATCAGAAGACGGTTCAAATCCCTTCAGCAGCATCGATTGCCGCTTTTCACACTTTGGTGTGAATGAGTAGTGCTCCGTCGTCGTTTCTTTTAGGAGCTCTTTCGCTTTCGCGTAGCTCTCCACTGTATTACAGTGGATGACATGGCGATCGTTCCCCAATCTCTTGATATTAAAATTATTACCAATGACCAACTTACACAGGTCCTTGGTTTCATTTACCTCTAGTTTATAGGTGTTGATAGGAGGCACCTTCTCCTTCTTCTTCTGTTGCTGCTGTTGTATTTGTTGCTGTTGCTGATGTTGTTGCTGCTGCTGTTGTTGTTGATGCTGCTGTTGTTTTTTCAGCTGCTGTTGTTTTTTCAGCTGCTGTGTTTTCATCTGTTGTTATTTCTGCGGCTGCTGTTGTTTCTGCTGCTGCTGTTTTGTCTGCTGCAGTGGTTGTTTCTGCTGCTGCTGGTTTTGTTGTTGCTGCGGTTGTTGTTTCTGCTCGTGTTGCTTTTTTTGTTGTTAGAAGGGGATTTTAAACTCCTCCTCCTTTTAATGGCTTTCGCCACGGCACCGGCAACACTGTTGTTGTCTTTTGTAACTCCCGCTATGGGAAGAGCGGAACGCTCTCCACCATCCATCACGTGATTTTTTTTTTCCTTTTATTCGTTGGTTTTGTTTTGAAATCACACAATTTGAGGAGAAAACAAGAAAAAGAAAAAAAGTTCTTAATTTGGTCCGGGATTCGAACCCGTGTCCCAAAGTTCGATGACAAACACTGCGCCGCTAACCGCTGGGCCACTGATTCAATTAACCGAATTGCAACTAATTTAACTTAAGAAAACGGAATCACTATTTTTATTTTACTATAAGAAAAGCCGAATCACATCAATTCTCGGCGGAGATCTGCGAACGACTGATCCATGAAAGCATCCTCCTCCCAGAATGATCTAGAAGGGAAGCTTACATGGAAGTTTTTGTCAAAACAAAGTTCAGGTATGGTGTAATCGATGTTCTCTGTGAGGATTCATTGAGAATGTTGGCGTGGCCAAATGAATTATTTGTCCACTGTTTAGTCACTTTAAGGCGAATAGCTGCAGTCGCAGCTACTTGCTTGCTAAAAATGTCGAGGGGTGTCAAGTGAAGCAGAATATCTAATGCCGCAGAGGGGGTAGACCGCAAGGCTCCGCTTGTGCATAGACATGCTGTTCTTTGGACTCTGCTTAGTTTAATGCGATTGACTGCATTTTCCAAGGCCGTCCACCAGACAACCACCCCGTAAGTAAGTATCGGTCTTATGACCGAGATGTATAGCCAGTGGGTTATGCGAGGTTGAAGGCCCCATTTGTTCCCAATGGCTTTTTTGCAAGAGAATAAAGCTATTGTGGCTTTATTGACTCTTTCTTGAATGTTAGGTTTCCAGTTTAGTTTCCTGTCAAAAATGAGACCCAGATATTTCGCTGCATCGGAGAAAACTAAACTGGTACCGTTTATTGAAGGAGGGTCTATGATTGGAATTTTATATTTCCTAGAAAAAAGGACAAGATCAGTTTTATGGGGGTTTATTCCCAATCCACAGCGATCTGCCCAGCGGTTTAATCCATTGAGATTTACTTGGAGGAGTTCTTTAATGGTATTGAGATGTTTCCCTGAGACGGCTATGGCAACGTCTTCACTTTACTACCACCCGTTTCCAAGTATATCAGTAGTTCAGTAACTACTAAGTTCCTGTGAGGGGGAGAGGGGACACCGCCTTGCGGCGTACCTCTGCTGACATACTCGTATCTTTTAGCAGAAGTCTCACGCAGTTTGGAGTTGATTATCCTGCTTTTTAGCATTAGACTGATCAACTCCCCAAGTGAGTCGTCTACCTGCAGAATTGACATGTTAGCGCAGTCGTGATTGCGGATGTGTTAACGTTGTTAAAGGTGCCCTCTATGTCTAGGAAAGCAACCAATGTGTACTCGTTTTATTGTAGGGATCGTTCAATGTGGCTGGCCAGAGAGTGCAAAGCCGTTTTCACCGACTTTCCTTTACAGTAGGCATGTTGAGCCGTAGACAGAAGTCTTGGATCAACTTTAGCTCGAATATGGATATCAATCAGTCGTTCTAAAGTTTTCAGAAGGAAAGATGATAGACTAATAGGTTTGAGGACCTTTGGGACTACATGAGAACATTTTCCGGCTTTGGGAATGAATACTACATTGACTTCTCTCCATAACAGTGGAATGTGGATAAGTTCTACACAGCTCCTCATAATATTTTCTAACACTGGTAGAATAATATCTGAGGACCTCTGTAGCTCGGCAGGTATTATACCGTCCGGACCAGCAGACTTGTATGGTTTGAAGCCATGCAGCGCCCAGAGCAGTGGGTGTCCAGAAGCAGGTTGAGTGATTCATCACTTGACGTTGTCCAAGAGCTATCGGTTTTTTTCAAACAGCTAGGCATCATAGGATTTGTAGAGAGGATTTTTCTTAGCCGCGATGCCTCAGAGGTTTCTGTGATTTTGTCACAGAATGACCCCCAGGATTGTCGCTTTGCCTTCCTCAGTTCTTTTTTGTATAATTTGAGGGATTCTTTATATGAGTCTCAGTCAGCCACTTTTCTTGTGCTTTTTGCTGCGTTGAAAAGTTTTCTACAGGCGTTTCTGAGCAGTCCCAGTGCCAATTTCCACTAATGTGGCTTTTTCTTGCCTCTTGGTTGAATAAGAGGGCAGGAAGTGGCCATAGCCTTATTGAGAGCCAGAGTAAATTCCCTGACTTTCATGTCAAGCTCATTGGTGTCACGCGGGGGACTTGATAGTTCAGAGGATGGCGTTTCTGACAGTATTCCTCTGTATTTTGGCCAATCAGTTTTCCAGTAATTTCGGAAAGTTGGTTGGCTGGGGGGAGCATCACTCAGACTGAATTGGATGTATCTGTGGTCTGAAAAGGAGTGTTCAGACGATACCATCCAGTTTATTAGCCTTTGGGTGATGCTGTCGGAGACAAGAGTAATATCTAACACTTCTTGTCGGTTGCTAGTTATAAAAGTGGGCTCATTGCCAATATTGCAAATTAAGAGGTTAGTACTTAAAATATAGTCTAAAAGTGACTCACCTCTATCATTGATGTCGGTACTGCCCCATACCGTCTGATGTGCGTTATCGTCGTATCCGATTATGAGGCCATTTTTTTGCCTTCCAGCTTCCAGTACCACCCTTTCTAAGTTATTACCAGGGAGAGGGCCCACTTGGTCGTGGCCAAAGTAAGCCGATGCCAGCCAGTAGGAGCCTTTGGCAGTCTCTAGTCTGGCAACGGTTATGTCGGGGTCACTGAGGTTGGGAAGTAAAAATACATTAAGGCTACGTTTCACTAATATACAAGTTCTAATCTTACCTTTGTCTCTTGTATAGAGCGGAGCGTATGTGGGTGCCCTAAGTCCACGAACCACGCCTTCTACAATCCATGGTTCCTGGATTAGGATTACGTCTTCTGCGTTTTTAGAAAGACGCAGAATGAGTGCGGCCGAAGCCTTTTCTGAGTGGTGGAGATTAATCTGGAGAAACCGTATCATTGCTACAGTTTTCCAGAGTCGCCTCCACCACGGTGTTATTGAGGTGCTCCGATTCTGAAGATGTGCCCAAGAGCTCATCTTCTATCTCTGATCGTGTAGGACCTCTAATTGCTTCGTCATCGGTTTCCATTTCCGACAGGGTGTCAGAAGTGTAGACCGACGGCTTGATAGTCACCTCACCAGATTGGAGTCATCGCTATCCAATTCTGGAAAGGATATCGACGCTCTGAGATCAGAGGTTGTGAAATCAGGTATTAAAGGAGAAGGAGGTTGCTTATCAGCATCCAGCTCATCTTTTTTGTACACCCTTATATGTAAGACCTGTTGGATGTTGGTTGGCCCAGGGGTTGTGGAACTATATGTTTTGGGCCTCTTGGAAACCGCCACGGTTTCCTCCACCGATGTCTGGCGCTTAGAGGAGTCGTTTGACATTTTGGGAGCAGTGGAAGCAGTGGGTAATCCGTCTTTTAGGATGTTTTTAGCCCACTCAACCTTGCTCTTTATTTCCGCATTTCTCTCAACTTCCGGAATGGATCCGAAGGTTTTGATAATGCGTGAAGCACTTTGGCGTCTTGTATAGAGCGCCTTAGATGGAGCTTGCCGATGCGGCTGAGCTCCAGATTCCTCCTTGGAGGGAGGAGTTTTGGTAGCAGCAACAAGTCCGTAGCCTGCCACAAACTTGCTGCTGCTAGGGGCGGAGGAAGTGATAGGACCATGGCTTGCCACAGTCTTAACACTCCCTGAAGGAGTTTTGGTAGCAGCAACAAGTCCGTGGCCTGCCACAAACTTGCTGCTGCTAGGGGTGGAGGAAGTGACAGGACCATGGCTTGCCACAGTCTTGCCTCCTCTCGGCAGTGCAGGAGCCTTGCCGTAGTTGGTGTAGTCACCGTTCTACCGCCCGGTATTGAAGGAGTACCGGCCTCGGTTTTTGTTTTTAAGGTATTATCCATAAATGGTCCCACGAGTAGTGGAGAAAGGGGTGTCCATCTATACAGAGATCCGCTGTGTACAGATAAGTCTAGCTAATCCGGAGGTTGCCAGGTATCCGGATACTCCGTTCGTGACTGAGCTATTTTTGGAGATACTGGGCCCTCAGCCAGGTTGATCTTCAGCACGGGTCGTATGATACCTTGATCCAGCCCAGGGGAAGAAGTGAGTGCTTTGGGAGTAGTGGAGGGGGGGGGGGGGGGGGAGAGAGTTTTGGTTTCAGGACTCGTCTGGAGAATTTCTTCTCGAGATTCATTGACCCTACTCAGCCTCTACAACTCGACAAGTTCGATTCTCGCGGTAGAAGTGGGTACTAGGAGGTCACCATCTATAGCGGTGGATGAGTGGTAGTCGTGTTGAAAGGATGAGTCTGTGATGATGGATGGTAAAAATGAGTGGTATAAATATAAGATGAAAGAGAAAAAATGAAGGCCCAAAAATGGAATTTCTTACAAAAACAACATAAGTTGTGATAAAAATGCAGAGAATACGAGAAATTAAAAAAAATACGATATTATTTAATTTGAAGATACCTACATAATATGAAAGAAGAGGATGCAAGTTTTTGTGAGTAAAAGCACGGAGAGTGTAGCGATAAAAACACACTGCATATGGGATTGTTAGACATTGTTAGTATATGTATATATTGATTTGATTTGATTTGAGGCCTGGGTTAACCCGGATGGATTTGTTGTAGCTTATTACATGCACAAAGCACACTTATGTAAATACTAGGCTTAAAACTAACAAATTTGACTTAAAGGTAGAGTAAGTGCTGCTAATATGGCCCATGTTTGCAATATGTCCCACCACAATATTTCACAACAGGAAAAGCATACACATACCGCTATGCATTCATTTCATTCATTTTCGAACCGGTTGGTGGTCATTGAAACATGTTCAGTCTGGCTCAACAGATGTGTGCAGTAAAGCACGTGGCAGATTTTTAATTATTGTATTATAATTTTTGGGTAAGTTTTGCTAAGTGTTTTTGTATAAAATTTTGTGAAAATAGTTTAATATTTATATAACATTGTGTTGTGCTCAAATTTAAATATCATTATATGAAATCAAAATTGTTTAATAGTTTATGAAGTGTGTGGTAATTAAAAAAATAGTGAAAAAGCCCGATGTTGGTAATATGGCCCACCATATGTGTTCCTATTATGGAACAATGGGCTATATTTAACACACTATTATGCATAGCAATAACATGATTGTTTTATTTTTTTTTAAAGAATTAATGGCTTCGAGAGCTACACAACCGCCAAAAAAACGACAGGCGTGGAACAAAGAGGATATGAAAGCAGCACTAGATGCCATTAAAGAGAAGAGAATGGGGTTCTTGAAGGCATCGAAACTATTTAAGGTGCCTAAAACTACCTTGAGGCGTTTGGCTTCACAGACACAAAAACCAGTGGAAGATTTGGTGTCTACTAAGTTGGGCAGAAAACCCATCTGCCCTTTAAAGCTGGAGGACTCTTTAGTGGAATATACGCTATTGATGGAAGCAAAGTTGTTCGGTTTAACAAGAAAAGACATACGATCATTAGCATTTCAACTAGCTATTAAAAACAATATTCCGAACCCTTTTTCATTGCAACAAGAAGCTGCAGGTAGAGTTTGGCTTCGGCTATTCCTTAAACGCCATCCATCACTGTCATTCCGTCAACCGACTGGAACGTCTATAGCTCGAGCAAAAGGATTTCCCAAGGAAAATGTCGCTATTTTCTTCGACCTTCTAGAAACAGAAATGAAAACGTACAACTTTTCTCCAAACAACATATATAACGTCGATGAAACGGGACTTTCGGTTGTCCCAGCACAAATGCCAAAAATATTAGCTATGAAAGGTCGAAAGCAGAAAGGAGCACTCACTTCAGTTAAAAGATGATCTTTAATAACTTCAATTTTATGTATGAGCGCAGGAGGATCGTTTGTGCCACCGATGTTTATCTTCCCTAGGAAGAGGGATAATCCTCTTCTTATGAAAGGTGCACCGCCTGGATCAATTCATGCCAATCATCCCTCTGGATGGGTTGAAACCAATTTGTTTACAAGATGGTTCAAACACTTTCTTGCAATGGTGAAACCTACTGAGTCGTCTCCAGCCAGCCACACAAGGAACATCGAAGTCATAGAATTGGCTAGAAATAATCATGTTCGTATTCTTTCCATTCCCCCGCACTCTAGTCATAAAATCCAACCTCTCGATAAAACATTCATGGGACCCTTAAAAAAATATTTGACAGAGGAAATCAGGCGTTTATGTTTATGACCATACGAGAGCCTTGATACATTTTGACATAATTAAGTTATTTGGAAGAGCATATTTGAAAACTCAGACTGGAGAAATAGCAATTAAATGGTTTGCATCCACTGGAATTTGTCCTTTTGATATATATATCTTCAAGGACCACGATTTCCTTGCAGCAGAGGAAGTTGATGAAGCTCTAACAAAAATAAGTGATCCACGTTCACTTGATGCAATTATTGCGCCAACTGATGAGCTTATGATACTGCAACTAAATCCAGTTGAACCTCAATTGCGCTTCTCAGAACCTTGCTCTTCTCCTGATATAAATTTAATTCCTGAGACAAACCAAATAGAAGCAAACTCATATGAAACGGAAGCCCACATCTCAGAACCTTCAATGTGTTGTATGTACCATGTGGGCACATGAAGATTGTTCAGGCAACGAAGAAAAATATTTCATCTTCGAATTTTGCTCTGCATAGATAGCAATAGTAAGTTGTATTAATTATGGACCACCCTGGTTCATATTTAACACAAGGTGGTCCATATGAGCAGCACTTTATTTAAAAGTGCTAAAATAACTTTCTTTAGTGTTTTATTTATTTATTTTTGTAAAGCTGTGTTTCATGTTTTATGTGTATGAAGACTGATAATGAAATAATTTCTTTAGCTATTAAAACAAAAAAATAAAGTGAATTTACGTAACACTGGCTGTTTTATTTACAAAAAAGTTAAGGGTGGGCCATATTTGGGGCACTTGTTCTACATGTACTTAATACTATATACATATACTAAATACACTTTGTTGATTGGGGCCAGAGGCAAAGGGAGTTCCTTATGTAAATTTAGTTGGGGTTTGGTTTAGATTTGGATACGAAAGACTGGTACAGACTTAAGACTATGTGAGTTGTTGCTGAGAGAGATACATACAGTCGAAGTAAAGAGATGCTGTCGATGTATCAGCTAATGTCTGATGGAAAACTGGAATGTTGGTTTCTTTCTGGCGTATAGAAAGGGCCTGTGAGTCTTAGCTTCTGCCGATCTGTGTGCGGTGGTAAATGTAAGTTATCAGTACATTACAGTGGCGACGATATAAAGCGAATCGGAGGAACCTGCCTTGTATGTCATGTCAACATTTCGGAGAATATGTATAGAGTATACAATAGAAGTAAAGTAGCTAGGGGCTGTGACAGTGAGTTTTGCTTGAGTGGATGTCCGTAAAGGTCTTTTGGATGACTGTGAAGGGTGGGTACTAGGAGGTAGATGGTGATAGCGGTGGATGAGTGGTAGTCGTGGGGAGAGGATGGGTGTGTGATGATGGATGGTAAAAATGGGTGGTAGGGGTTGGTGATAGGGGATAGATGGGTGGTATTGGGTGGGTGCTTATATGTATGGGTGGTAGAGGGTAGACAGATGTTATTGCTTAGACCGGTGGTTTAAGGACGAGCGGAAGTGTGGTAGTAGGTTGATGCGTAAAAGTGATTGTACGTTAGTGGATGGGTTTAAATGACTTTGAAAGAAGAAGTGTAAAGAAATAGAGGTTTGGATGACGGGTCTCTAACACTTATATTCACTGGAAGAGGGATAACATTTCAGTAGTTTGTATTAACAAGACCATACACAACCAATTCGTTATATCATTAACATGTTTGCACATACAAAACTCTCCATTTTTCAAGAAGACTATTCTTAAATTGTATGCAACATATAGAAATGAACATATGTATGTAATTGAATGTACATACATAAATCAACTACACACAAAAATTGCTCTGAATAAAAACCAAACGAAACACGTGCTAATTAAACTAAACAAATAAAAGAGTTCATTACCTTGTTTATACACAACCATGCGTAAACAGTCTACTTCTTACCCAAGTAGGTATGTTCAACTACAAATGCAACTTCATAAACATGTATATGCGTGGCACACATCCCATGTCCAATTGAAATCACATTCGCATGCAAATAAAATATTCGTTCAGACTATACGTATACGTACATAACATATGGCTCTACATACAAATGCATGCAAATTCTTGTTCCATTTCTACTCCCATTCCATCCAATTGCACATCCCCTATACCATATAAGATTGTTAAGTAATTGTAAGCTAGCATTTAAGCATTTTTACATTTTGTTAGAATGTAAGAGTTAGTGTTAAGAAAATAAAATGCATTAAAACTGACAGAACTGCGTTTGCACTCTTCTACATCACAAGCTTGGCACTCTTTCTACTTCTCATACAGATGCGGATTCACTGAAAGATTCCTATTTCATTCCCTCAACAATTGACACGATCCGACTATACGAATACATACATAGTACATATGTAGCCCTACTTAAAAATGCGGCAAATAACGAGCCATCCAGAAGACGAAAAAACTAAATGCATAATTGCATACTTTCAGTTGCGAATTTACTAAATAATTTCACATTCATTCCCTCCACAATTGAGAAAACACGACTATACGCATCCATACATAACACATAGCTCTACTTAAAAATGCAGTGCGCAAGAAATATCCAATACACCATCAATTGGCGCCTTTCTTATGCAAATACGCAAATCAAATTGCTACAAATCCCGTGAATCCCAAACAAAAATTCGCAAAAAAAAAAATCTAGACCACTTCCGCGCAAATGCTACCGACTTACTAACACAAAGTCTTCACAACTATTCGATGTGTGTTTATGTACTTCTCAGATACAAAATCCAATTGTTACCTATTGGAGGCGGAGCTAAACAAAATATTACAATGAGATAACAGCAAAGGAGAATTTTAAATATGGAAGAAATGCCTAATATAAGATCAATTGCATAAGTGCAGGATGCGTAAACATGCCGCCTTATTATTACAGTTATCTTAAGAATGCTCACAGCCAATCAAAGAGAACTTTTAATAACAAAACTGGCAATAAAAAATAGAATTCTATTCCGTTTAAATGGCGATTTGATTTCATTTAACGAAATATAAAATTAAAGAGAAAAAATGAAGACACAAAAATGGATATTCTTACAAAAAAAACAACATAAGTTGTGATACAAAATGCAAGAAAATACGAAGAAATAAAAAAAACGATATTATTTAACTTGATGCTTGAAGATACCTACATAATATGAAAGAAGAATATGCAAGTTTTTGAGAATAAAAGCACGGAGAGAGTAGTGATAAAAACACTCTGCATATGGGATTGTCAGACATTGTCAGTTATACAGTAATATCTCGCTAATCCGAATCAATTATTGCAAGGGGTTATACGGATTATCGAATTATTCGGACTAAGGAGTACAGGAAAAGGCAAAAAAAAAGAGGTGTTAGTGACAAAAATTCATGTTTATTGCTGCTTAAAACCAAAAATTGCAATAATAATAAAAATTAAAAAAAAAAAACAAATTAAATTAAATTAAATTAAAACAAATTCGTAACATGTTCGATTGTGTTAATATAGCTCATACAGTTTGGAGCGTGAAATTAGTAATAAGCGTTTGTTTTTTCTTTTGCCCACGCATTGCAGTCAAGGCCCTTTTTTATGGTTTTGTAAAACTAATATATCAGAGGCAGATGCTTCGTTCTCCAACGCCGATTTTGTAGAAACAGCCAACGCTGTTATTGCATTTTCATGCTTAACCTTCTCTTGTTGCTGAAGTATTAGTTCTTTGTCTTCGCTATCTGGCTGTGTACTCTCCTGAATGTTGTTGTCGTTCATCCAGTCGATAATTTTATTATCAGTCAGTTAAATTCCTGATATACCTTTGATAGTTTCCGCAAAATTTGCTATGTCAGAAGTTGGGATACAATTTGCTTGGTTCACTAGTCGAGCTAGCGGAATATCGTCTTCAAGATCCCATTCATCTGACTCGGTGAAAGATAACAAAACTTTCCAACAGTTTTTCATCATTTCCTGTGAAAGCCCTTCCCAAGCACTAGCCAAGAAAAAAACTGCGTCCTTTATCGTCATGCTTTTCAAAATACTGGTTATTTCAGCATTTTGGCTCATGACGTGCGATAACAAATTTTTTTGTAGTTCAGCTTTGTAATTCTTATGATATTCTGATCCATGGGTTGGATCAGTGACGTGCAGTTAGGTGGTAAGAAGAATGTTGTTATCATGCCGTCTTCAGTTGTAAGATCATTTGCTGGTGGGTGGCATGGCGCATTATCCAATAACAGCAATGCTTTTTCGGGAGCCCATTAGAACGCATAAACTTTCTTACCTGGGCACGAATGAGTTGAAAAACCACTTCTTGAAAACTGTAGATGTCATCTAGGCGCTTACAGTAGAGTCGTAATCTAAACGCAAATTCGCTGTACCAAAGGAACGAGGCTTCTTTGATTTGCCAACCACAAACATTTTAAGCTGATGCGACCCTGTTGAATTTGTGCAGGCCAGGGAAGGGAACGCTCTTTGCTCGTTTTTCGTCCAGGAGCAGTTTATTCCGTGGAGCTTACAAGAGTTCTCTCTGGCAAAAGTTTCCAATATAGGCCGCTCTCATCAGCATTGTAAATCTGACACAGTGAAAGGTCTAACTCTCTTACTTTTTGGGAGAACATGCTCCGAAATTCGGTTGCGGCTTCTAAATTAGCAGAAAGTTTTTCTCCGCAAATTTTTAGATTTCGAATTCCAAAACGTTTTCTGAATGTTGCAATCCATCCTCGGCTTGCATTGAAAGAACGTTCTGCACCATAAACGTCTTTGAAAATAATTTTGGACTTCATTTTCAACAAGTCTTCAGAGACAATAGCATTTTTTTCTCTTTGTTTAAGAAACCATTCGTTTAACCTCTTCTCCATTTCTGGGTATTCCGCAGATTTTGTTGTTTTTATTTTTAAAATTTTTTCACCACTTGATGACACAAATCTATAAAAAACAGAAACAAAATTAGGTACATAATGCTCAGTTTCTAATTAACACATGTGTACCTTACCTCAAAATGTTTTCCTTATTGCGTTTAATATCTGATATTGTGGAAGCGCCAACATTATAGTCTCGAGCTAGTTTTCTCCCACAAACACCGTTTTCGAGTTTCTCAATGATCTCACATTTTTGTTTCAATGTTTTGTGTGCTTCCTCTATTTGCCATTTTTGAACAAAATTGAACTCAACAAAACTATTTAGCACGTGTTTAGCAGGAAAGAATCAAAGCTCAATGCATGCAGGGAAGGAACAATAAATCTTATAAATCAATATAATCTTAGTTAATAAAGTGGACAGGGTTTTTATTTTAAACTTTATTTTCGAATAACAATTTCGATATGCTCTCAACGACGTACAACTTAAGAATGCCTTTTTCAATTATACTTGGTTTACAAGTAACCTACCTACACTGTGTAATAAGCGGCGTTGAAGATGACTACGGTTCTTTGTTTATTGCGGTCCACTTCCGCAGACGATGTATTTTTTATCTTACAGATAAAAGGTGCTCTGACGGAAGGATATCGGTCTTTGGTTTGCCGACCGTGGATAATTATTGTTTATTTAGGTGGTGTTAACCTATGCATTCAGAGTTGTGATCGCCAGAATACGAGCTCAGAATGCGTAAAACGAGTAACGGCTGAACAAAATTACGGTAAAAACTAACATTACTGTGAAAACCAGTGCGTTCGTATGTTTTTTAGTTGGAATTCGGACTACAGCATACAAAAATCAGAGTAGGTTCGGATTGTAGAGTACATAATGCGAAAAAATAGACGTTCGGATTAGCGCGATATTCGGATTAAAGGTGATTCGGATTAGCGAGACATTACTGTATATTGATTTGATTTGATTTGATTTGAGGCCTGGGTTAACCCGGATGGATTTATTGTAGCTTATTAAAACTAACAAATTTGACTTAAAGGTACATATACTTAATACTATATACATATATGTCGTAGACTGTATGTATGTAGTAGTATTAAGAGAAGATAGGAACAATCAACTTTGGGACTCTGGAATATACTTTGTTTCATTTTTAAGAGGCATCTAATGAGAGCGGGACAGGGAACCTGCTTCTCTGTCAAGTAGGTCTTGTTGTTTCGAGGTGTTCTGCGAGAGACGCTGCAATGAAGAAGATCGATGTGTAGATAAGTGGTAAAGGACCGCGGTGGGTAATTTTTGTGAAATCGTCATGCGAAACACAAGCAAGCAAGCTCTACTGCGCAATCAAACCATATCAGAAAATAATCCTTCTCCGTTATCAGAAGTGGGATCGGCCCCGCCGAACGAAAATACTGACACGATGACACTACGTGAAATATTAGAGCAACAACATCGTAATTTTCAAAGTTTAATAAATGCAATGCAGTGACAAACTCGGTATCGTGAAGAGCAACAGTGAAATTACCTAAGTTCAACCCGGCGAATGGTGCAGACGCAGTCGCTTGGTGCAAGACTGCGAATCTAATTTTGACCAGCAATCCCCTGGATGGCCCCAATCTGGTCATGGTACTGAGCTCGACACTGGAAGGAGACGCTCTACAGTGGCTGTCAGAAATTAGCCATGAAAAGCTTACTTGGAAACAGTTCGAGGAATTGTTTCTGCAACAATTTGCCGTCAGCGAGACACCAACGGCCATTGTATTTGATCTTCTAAATAGTCGACCGCATGCTGGCGAGTCAATGCCGGTATATACAAATCTACTTACAACATCATTGCTAAACAGATGGGAAGGCATAAGCAAAGAAGAGATTGCCGTGTCGATTATTCGATATATATGTCGATATATATACACGCTGCGCAGATTGATAACCGTTTACGCCAAACACTATATACCACAAGGGTAAGCACGCGCGGAGAGTTACAACAACAATTGCAAGCGTATGCCTACGGAAAGCGAAATGAACAAATTCCGTCGTCATCACACCACACACAAACAAAATGCCATTATTGCGGACGCTTGGTCATATGGTTATAGCATGTCAGAAGAGGAGAAACGAATGGAAACAATGGAAGAGAGCGACAACCAGTATCATGCTTCAAGTGTGGCAAAGTCGGTCACATAGCATCGGCATGCATGAAGGGTATAACGGCGACGAGCGATACGGGCCGTAGCGTCAGAAGCGTCGAGAAGCGAATCGATTTGTGCACGTTTGTGCAGCCAGGTGGAACATTCTACTAGTCGGGTAAGATCTTTCCATTTGTATTTGACTCGGGAGCTGAATGCTCATTAATAAGCGAAACGCAAGCAACAAGATTAAATGGTAAAAGTAATTTTGCCCTTCAAATTGGGCAGGATGCTGTGCATAGCACAGTTCAGATTTTATCAATTGTTGAATGTTCTCAATTTTCTATAGAAATATTATTTCATATTGTAATAAGTAAATTCTTAAAACACAATATTATCATAGGTCGTCAAATATTGAGCCAGGGGTTGGGTGTTGCCATGGACGCCGGCAGTTTCAAAATTGTTAAAGTTAAGTTAAGACAGTCAATTCTATTGCAACCAAATCAAACTGCAATTATCTTGATCATCTGAATAATGATGAGGCATTGAATGATTCTGATAGGGCTACATTGATAAAGATACTAGAACCGTATGCGGATAATTTTATTGATGGTATACCTCTAAACCGAGTCACGACAGGTGAATTAGAAATCCGCTTGATTGATCCAAGCAAAACGGTCCAGCGAAAACCATACAAACTGAGCGATGAAGAGAAAAGAATTGTTCGAAATAAAATTCAGAAAATGTTAGATGCACAGGTCATACGTCGTAGTTGTTCTCCGTTTGCGAGTCCGATGCTGATAGGATGGTACTGATAGATTATGCATTGATTTCCGTGAATTAAATTCAAACACCGTTTCGGATAGATTTCCCTTACCACTTATTTCTGATCAGATTGATAGAATGCGATCGAGTAGATATTTTTCCAGTTTAGATATGGCAAGTAGTTTCTACCAAATCCCAATACATCCGGATTCCATCGAACGAACAGCATTTGTAAGTCCAGAAGGACAATTCGAATTCCTTTCAATGCCTTTCGGCTTGAAAAATGCGTCCTCCGTATTTCAGCGAGCCATCACTAGAGCGCTTGGCGACTTAGCCTACTCATACGCTATTGTTTATATTGACGACGTAATGATAGTCGCCAGCACAAAAGAAGAGGCCTACGCACGATTGAAAACTGTTTTAGAAACATTATCCAAGGCGGGATTTTCTTTCAACATTAATAAGTGTTCATACCTTAAAACCGGCATAGAATATCTTGGTTACCAGGTTGGAGGAGGTGAAATTAAACCGAATCCACGCAAAATATAAGCACTGGTGGCAATCCCCCCACCACAGTCTGTTGCACGATTGAGGCAGGTTATAGGGATAGCAACATATTTCAGACAATTTGTACCACGATTTTCAGAGAAAATGAAACCATTATATCATTTGACTTCTAAAAATGCGAGTTTTGGTTGGAAGCCAAGGCATGAAGAAATACGCCGTTACATTATTGACACATTAGCAAGTGATGTAGTGTTGATCATCTTTGATCCGAAATATCAAATAGAGCTACACACGGATGCGAGTTCCGATGGATACGGAGCAATACTGATCCATCGAATGGATGGCAAACCAAGAGTGGTTGAATATTATAGCAAGTGCACTACAGCATCGGAATCCAAATATCACTCATACGAGTTGGAAACATTGGCAGTATATAACGCTATAAGGCATTTCCGTCATTACTTACATATCCGAAAGTTCGTGGTATATACGGATTGTAACTCGCTCAAAGCCAGTCAAAGCAAGAAAGAATTGACACCAAGAGTGTATCGATGGTGGACTTTCCTACAGGCTTTCGAGTTTTCGATAGAATACCCTAAAGGAAACCAAATGTGTCATGTGGATTGTTTGTCACGGAACCCCATTTTGAGTGAGGCGAAATCAAATAAAGTCAGTGAAATGAGGGTTGATCTTGCTGAAATTACAGAAAACTGGCTCCTCACCGAACAGCAGCGCGATCCAGAAATATGTTCGGTAGTTTTCCAGTTACGCAAAAATGAACTTAAGGAAGAAATTTCCGGAACGTTCGAGATTCGTACTGGAATATTATTTCGCAAATTTCAACGACACGGTAGAACCCGATGTCTTCCAATTATTCCCAGGGCATTCAGATGGTCCGTAATCAACCATGTTCCCGAAGCCATTATGCATCTGGGATGGGAAAAGACAGTAGACAAAGTATACGAACAGTATTGGTTCGAGAATTTATCGAAGTACGTCCGAAAATTCGTCGAGAGCTGCATCACATGCAAACTCTCAAAATCAACAACTGGAAAGCCTCATATGGAGCTGCATCCTAATCCCAAGGTAGACATACCTTGGCATACGATCCACATAGACATTAGTGGAAAGCTGAGTGGTAAGAACGAATTGAAGGCATATGTAATAGTGCAAATGGACGCCTTTACAAAATTTGTTCACTTGTATCATACGTTGAATTTGGATGCGGAAAATTGTATTAAATCTGTGAAAGCGGCAATTTCTATTTTTGGTGTGCCTCAGCGAATTATTGCTGATCAGGGTAGGAGCTTCGCTTGTAATGCCTTTGGTGAATTTAGTGCAACTCAAGGTGTGGATTTGCATTTAATTGCGACTGGAGCTAGTAGGGCAAACGGACAGGTGGAACGCGTGATGAGCACGCTTAAGGTTATGTTGACGGCAGTAGAAACTAGTCGGCGCTCCTGGCAAGATGCACCCAGCGATGTCCAATTGGCTATGAACTGTACGACGAATAGGGTAACAAAAGCTACTCCCCTAGATTTGTTGATAGGAAAAGTGGCTAGGCCAATGAATCTCGTACCAATAATAGATGAAGAGAAAGTTGATATTGTACAGACTAGATCTCAAGCTAAAATGTTAATTGATAAGAATGCGCTTTATGAAAAGAAACGTTATGATCAAGGGAAAGCAAAAATTGTGAGACATAGGGTTGGGGACCACGTCTTGCTCAAAGGAGAAGAACGACACCAGACTAAATTGGACCCACAGTTTAAAGGGCCATTTGAAGTGATAGAAATTGTGGATGGTGATCGTTACAGACTAAAGTCGTTGTCTGGTAACAGAACATACAAGTATGCCCATGATGCTTTGAGAGCAATGCCGTTTTCGTTGGAAAACGATTTATCTAACATTTACTGAAGGTGAAGAGAGTGACAGAGACGGTGTTAATGATGAATGAATAGATGAGATAGATGATCTCGTGGTTGCTTGTTGAGTGGCCAGTGTAAGATGTCTTAATATCGGCACTATGAGGGTGCCCAGGTGGCTTGTTAAGTGACCAACGTAAGATGTCTCGAAGAACAGTCGGTGAAGGAACTGTTTCTTGTATTATGATATATTGGAAAGACATTGTTACGTGATTCGATTAAGTGGATTTGATTTGTTGAGGCTTTTGTCTTAAGTTCAAGGATTAGTACGATAAGTTATTTTGTTCTGAATTGTCGAATTATATTTATTCTATTTTTATTTTTTTATTTTTTTTGAATCTGAATTTTGAATTTTGAGCATGAATTTTGAGCAAGACCAACCAACGTTATGTTAGAGCATATCAGGATTGCCCGTGTCGTAGACTGTAGGAGATGAATAAGAATGAATGTAATAAGTATGTAGTAGTATTAAGAGAAGATAAGAACAATAAACTTTGTGACTCTGGAAGATACTCTGTTTCATATTTAAGAGACATCTAATGAGAGCGGGGCAGGGATCATGCTTCTCTGTCGAGTAGGTCTTGTTGTGTCGTGGTGTTCATAGACTAACTATACCTAGATATCAAACTTTCCAGATATTGGAAAATCAAAACCGGCTTTCTACTGATCGTCACTATCCGTGAGACTCTGTCTGTGAATATGTGTGAATTGTGATCAATGGCAATTTATCTCCTTTTTTATACAAACCACGCCCATTTGAACCAAAAAACGTCATCCACATTACACACACTCGTGCAAATCGCTCTCATTCTAGCAATTTTACTTGTAAATTGCTCTCATTCTAGCAAATTTTGACAAAGTATAGAGATGCAAAGTGTTGGAATTCACTTACAGTGTGTCTGTGCGAAAGTTAAGGGTTTGCAAAAGGATTAGTAGAGTTTGGCATCTAGTTTAGTTTATCTATGGTCTTGATTTTAAAGCCGTTGAGATCGGACCTGTCAGTTTCCTTTCGTCTCAAAGATACGTTTTATTTTTTTTTTACAATGCTGTTCTTGTCAGCTTATTACTGTAAGTAGTGTAAATGATGTAAGTTCGTAAGGTGGAAGAGTGCAAAGCTGTTTCAATAGTCTAGGTCATTTATATAAGAAGTTTGCAGTTTACGCTTGGTGGTGTCTATAAACATGGAACTCTTTTATTTGTTTACACTTTTGCATTAATTACCACGTGTTTGTGTGGGTTCTATTTACAGCAATTATATTTATGGTAGTGTTTATAGTAGATTTTTGTTGTATTCATTCATTATATTAAATCCCTATGTGCACACAACTTGATAGATTGTTTGTGAAATGGAATGATTTTTGGATTATTGAATGAGTATGTGATGGGAAGACTTAGTTGTACTGCTGTAGTTTAATTTTCTTTTATTCAATTTGAATGATAGATACTCATTTTATACATTAACACTGATAGAAAAAAACTACTACCCATCAGTTCACTAGTTTTGTACTTTACAATATAATTTATAATTTGATGCAGGGAATATATTTAAATTATGCCTAAAACTATTTCGATTCCTAAAGAAATGGACACCTGATTCTGGGAGAATTGAGCTGAAAAAAGTTAATCTAGAAAACCGGTTTTGATTTTCCAATATCTGGAAAGTTTGCATAGAAAGTTTTTTTTCTATGGTAAGCATAGACTAACTATACATAGATATCAAACTTTCCAGATATTGGAAAATCAAAACCGGTTTTCTACTGATCGTCACTATCCGTGAGACTCTGTCCTTGAATCGTGTGAATTGTGATCAATGGCAATTTATCTCCTTTTTTATACAAACCACGCCCATTTGAACCAAAAAACGTCATCCACATTACACACACTCGTGCAAATCGCTCTCATTCTAGCAATTTTACTTGTAAATTGCTCTCTTTCTAGCAAATTTTGACAAAGTATAGAGATGCAAAAGTGTTGGAATTCACTTACAGTGTGTCTGTGCGAAAGTTAAGGGTTTGCAAAAGGATTAGTAGAGTTTGACATCTAGTTTAGTTTATCTATGTTAGTAAAATGTAGTATTTGCGCAGAGGTGGTCTAGATTTAGTTTTTTTGTGAATTTTTGTTTCGGATTCATTTACTTCACTCTTTGTAGCAACTTGATTTGCGCATGGGTATAAGAAAGGCGCCAATTGATGATGATTGGATATTTCTTGCGCACTGCATTTTGAAGTAGTGCTATGTGGTATGTATGTATGAATAGTCGTGTTAACTCAATTGTGGCGGGAATGAATGTGAATATATATAGGAAATTCACAACTGAAAGTATTCAATTATACATTTAGTTTATTCGTTTTCTGGATGGCATGACATTTGATTTGTTGAACAGCCCCATTTTTAAGTAGAGCTACACGTGTACTATATATGTATAGGTATTGTCGCATCGTGTCAATTGTGGAGGGAATGAAATAGGAATCTTTCAGTAAATTCGCATCTGTATGGCGTTGGCACAGAAGTAGAAAGAGTACAAACGCAGTTCTGTATGGTATATGGTTATAAGAGATGTGCAATTGAATGAAGAAATGGAACTAGCATTTGCATGAATTTCTATGTAGAGCTCTATGTTATGTGTGCATACGTATAGTCTGAACGAATCATATGTGATAGGAATGAAAGGAGGATCTTTTAGTATATTCGGATTTTTATGTAGACGATCGTGTAGGTAGATGAAGTACGTCGCATGTGATTTAGAAGAGAGCAAATGTATAGTTTCGTATGGGAATGAATGGTTTTTAGGTGATCAAAAATTATATACATGTAGTGGGAGGAAGAAATGGAATAATTTTTTTCATGCGAATGCGATTTTAATTGGATATGCGATGTTATGCTGCGCATAAGCTTGTGAACCTGCATTTGTAGTTGTATTTGAGTAAGAAGTTTACAGTTAGTTTACGCATGGTTGTGTGTAAACAAGGGAATAAACTCTTTTTTTTTGCATTATTTCTTGGTTTTAATTCACCATGTTTACGCACCCTGAACTTATGTTGGGCATTTTTTCCATATTAAAAATTCTCGTTTACTTCACTGTAAAATTTCTTTTAGCTTTTGATAACATTTGCAAATATATTGGAAGTTTTTAAGCATGTAAATAGTAGTTTGCCAAAGATAAAGAAGTGTGTACATATGTAGTTCATGAAGAGAGGCGCGAATGTTGTAATAATTGTTTGCATGACGATGGTTTATTTGTTCAATATCTTTACTTTTTATGTAGAATTTTATATTTATAGTGATCGCGTCGTGGCAAAGGTGGTAGGATTGCGTGAACGCAGTGAATATGGTGCTTGTTGAAAAAACCACAGCATAACATACCTTATTTCGATACATAAAGCATAATCATACGATCCTAAACATAAAAATATAATATTATAGAGTAAGAGTGGGTAATATGGACTACGCGGTTAATATGGACTACAAGCTTTTCTCCCAACTCACAAATGCAAACGAGGTCGAATGTGTTTACATTCATGCGCAAGCTCCTTAAACATACCTCAGTTTCATTTCAGCCGCCGGCGAAAACGCGTTTGTGAGTTTTGTACAGTTTCTCGAAATTGGTGTTGCTGATTGTTCGTTACGCGTTAGTGATTTTCTTTTTTCTACCATTAAAATGTAATTTTATTGGTCCATTGTTTTTTCAAATACAAAAAGTGAATGTGAAATATGATATTTGCATTAAAAAAAGTTAATTAAGAACTACAGTTTTTTATAAAATGATTATTTTTTCCACATCAAGTGCTGTGGCTAATATGGACTACCATAGGGTAGGCGAATGTGGACTACAGGTCCATATTATCCGCCGTAATATTTTTCGAGGACCGATTTCACTTTTCTTGAGTTCACCTTATTGTTTGTAGTTTTTGTTACCATAGGCCATGGATACAGCTAAGAAGCGGAAGACATGGAATCCGGACTACATGAAAACAGCGATTGAGATGGTGCGATCCAATACATGTGGCTACTTAAAAGCCTCAAATTAAACAATGTACCGAAAACTACTCTTCTAAGGCTGGCTTTACAAAAAAACGTTGATCCTGAAACCTTGGT
The DNA here is from genome assembly GCA_949129095.1 of Volucella bombylans. Lineage (NCBI taxonomy): Eukaryota > Metazoa > Arthropoda > Insecta > Diptera > Syrphidae > Volucella > Volucella bombylans. The sequence continues at coordinate 210,415,281 of OX422140.1, read as the reverse complement.
AGGCACTAAATTAGGTCACAGGCCAGTTTTCCCAGATAAATTTGAAAAGATGCTAGTGGAATATGTGTTGACAATGGAGTCAACATTTTTTGGGCTTATTAGAAATGATATTAAAATCTTAGCTTTCTAACTGGCAGAAAGAAATTGAATTCCCTATCCATTTTCAAAGGAAAACGAAGCTGCGGGCAAAGACTGGCTAAACTTGTTTTAAAAAGAAATCCTAATTTGTCATTCCGGTCACCGACGGAAACATCCCTTGCCAGAGCAAAAGGATTCACTAAAGAACGTGTCCAAGAATTTTTTGATTTCCTGGAAAAAGTAATGGACAAATATAACTATTCAGCAAACAATATTTATAACGTCGATGAGACTGGTATAAGCGTGGTGCCTTCTAAACTTCCAAAAGTCTTAGCATTAAAAGGAAAGCGGCAAATTGGTGCTCTTACTACCGCAGAAAAAGGTGCCACCATCACAACAATTATCTGCATGAGTGCTGCTGGAACATTTGAGCCCCCGTTATTCATATTTCCCCGCAAAAAGCGCAATCCAAAACTTTTGAAAGGAGCACCACCAGGATCTATTTACGAATGTCATCCTTCCGGATGGGTTCAGACCGATATTTTTACAATTTGGTTTGAACAATTTCTTAAGCATGTAAAGCCATTTGCTGAATCCCCAGTCCTTTTAATTTTGGATGGAGATTCAAGCCACACGCGGAACATTAAACTTATCGATATGGCAAGAGAAAATCACGTCAGCATATTATCGATTCCTCCTCATTCTAGCCACAAAATTCAACCGCTCGACAAAACATTTAAGGGTCCACTAAAGACCATTGATTCATTATGATATGCCAGAATTATTTGGTAAGACCTACCTACGAGTCCAAACTGGAGAGATAGCAGTTAATGGATTCCGAACCACTGGAATATACCCGCTTTCAGGAATACCTTTCGGGATCATGATTTCTTAGGAGCTGACGACAATTTATTATCACCAGAAGTGTCTGAAAATAATGATTCCTGTTAAGAACAAGGCAAAAACCAATCGTGGTAGAAAAGCTGGAAAATCAACATTACTTTCCGGGTCCCCATATAAGAGCACTTTGGAAGAATCTTTGAAAAAAATTGCAGATAAAAACAATAAACCGAGCACTTCGAAGCAGGCGCTTCAGGAGATATTAGCGGAGAAGAAAAAATGTGCAGGTATCTACGAATTTAAATACTATATATCTACCTAACTTCTATCTGATTCGGATCTTTATCTATCTAACTTTATTTTTGTAATTAAGGGAAAGAGAAGAAAAAACAAAACAAACAGAATAGAGCGTCATCGTGATCATCAAGCTCTGATTTGGAGCATTATAGCTGTCATGATGATTCCGACGACGAAATTAATTCAGTCAAGACCGTTGCCGCCGGTGAAAAAGAAGATACTGAATGCCTGTATTCTAGAACTTGCGAATTTTGTACTTCCTAAACAGGTTGGGTAATATGGACTATGTGGTCCAAATTACCCTCCGCTTTTTTTTGTTTATGTTTTTGTGTTACTTTCTTATTTAATTTTTGTTATTTTTTTTATAGATTGAATTAATTTTTTGTTATTAGTTATGTATTATAATAGTCCAGTTTATTTTTTAAAACAAATAGAAATGCTAAAACTTACATTATCTGTGTTTTATTTGCAAAAATAACATTGATGGTCCATATATGCCTCCCTTACTCTATAAACATTGTCACGCGATCCTTATATACGAGTACAATCCTTTTTCAAAACACACATTGTAAACTTGTAACTTTCATACACTCATACATATATACATATTTTATTTACATTATTCCTTTCGTTCCTTTATAAATTTAGTCTTGATTATAAGGCCGTTGAGATCGGACGTGTCAGCCTAAAATAAAGTGTTAATTCGAGCTTTGTTTCTGTTTTCTTTCGTCTCAAAGATACGTATTTTTTTACATTTGGTGCCGAAACCCGGTAGTTCGAGAAATGGAAATGGCAGTTCGTGGTGCACTTAGGTCGCAGTTAACAAAAGTCGCAAAGGCTGCGTCCGAATTTCTGGACTCAGAAGGCTCACGCGTTATCGACCAAGACGTTGAAGTGTTAGTTTCAGTTGAAGATGAGTTGTGTACTCTGATAGCACGGTTGACGGCTGTGTCCGAAAGCGTTAAAACTGCCGATCAGCAAGAAGCTAATTCAGGAGGAAGAAATCATAAGAGATTTCGAGAAAATAGCAAATTATGAGGACACGACGGTGTCGATAATGGAGCGTTTAAACAATCGATTGAAAAGAGTGCGCGACAAGTTAAAGGTTACCGAGTGTCCTAAAGAGCTCAACAATGTAAATTCCCCTATGCAAACATCGGCCGTGAAATTACCAAATTTAGAGCTGAAAAAATTCAACAGTGAATTGAGGGATTGGTTGCCCTTCTGGGACCAGTTCAATTCGGTCATACATCGGAATGACAAATTTCAATATTTGGAAGGCGCATCGTTCGGTGCAGCAAAACGCACGATAAGAGGATTCACCCCATCGGCGGCCTGCTATGAGGCAGCTGTTTCTCTGCTTCTGGAACAATACGGTAACAACGACAAACTTATAAGCAACTACATGCAGAAATTGTTGAATTTGCGTCCCGTTACCACCAAGTCGGACGTCGTTGGGCTGAGAAGTCTATACAACACCATCACTACTTCCATAAGATCTTTGACAACATTACAAATAGCATCGAATCAATACCGTGTAATGCTCAAGTCAATTCTTTTGCGTTGTTTACCAGCAGACTTACGAGTCCATTATCATCGTGCGGCGGAAGAGAGTTCAAAAGGAGACGACAAGAGTACAATACAGCATGAGGACACACAGACGCAATCAACCCCTTGTGGCGCGAGCGATTCGTATGTCCAAAATATCTTGCGGTTTTTAAAGAAAGAAGTAGAAGGCTTGGAAAAGAGCAAAATTAGTCCTCTCCCCGCACATGCAAAGTCAGCGGCGCTAACAACTGCTGCGAGTTTGTTAGGTGTGAACATCAGCAACGATGTTTGTATATTTTGTAACCGAACAAACCATATAGCGAAAGAATGTTCAAAGGAAATGAGTCTGAAACAAAAACGAGATATACTCATTAAAGCAAACAGATGTTTTCTCTGCGCAAAGTAGGTCATTCGTCAAGGAAGTGCAGAAGTGCGAAATACTTAAAGTGTAGTAACTGTGTCGGTAAGCATATCACGCCGATGATCACACATCGTTTAAAAGTATGCAAAATAATAAAGAAACGGGATGTAATCTCTGCGCGTATATCCATGCTTTTAATTCTTCAAATGTTTTTTTAAAGACAGAGCGAGTAATTGCATCAAGCGCTGGAACTCAAATTGTAATTCGAATAATCATTGACGGCGGTAGTCAAAATACGTATATAAAAGAAAGCCTGGTGGAAAAACTGAACCTGTCACACAGTGGTACGGTGGAAATGGCTATTATTCCTCTTGGTGCAAAAAATGGTCACGATCAAATATCAAAAACATTTAAAAAGGCGAAAGTGTTACTTAAAAGTCAGTATAATAACAAGAGGACTGTAGTAGAAGCGATTGTTGTGCCTGAAATATGTGTCGACGTTCTAAAAGTGCCAGATAGTTCTTGTCGTCTATTTCGAAAGTTCGCATTGGCAGATCGTATGGCTGTTGAAATGGAAGCTGTGGATGGGCTAAGCTTGCTCATTGGTTCCGATTTTTACTGGGATGTGGTCAGTGGGAAACAACGACGTCTATCACCGCGCCTGAGAGCGATTGAAACCCTTTTCGGAGGGGCGCTTCAAGGACTTCATTCATCAGCGGATGATGTTGGCGAGATTGACTCTACACATTTTTCCATTGTTACAAATGTGGTGAGCTTGCCGAACTATAGTAATGCAGAATTGTCCGCAGTTTGGTCCCTGGAGTCTATCGGAATACGAGGGGAGGAAAAAGAAAAGATTCACATGACTGCGAAAGTGACAGAGAGGTGCTTGAAGAAAGTCGGAGCTCGCTGAGAAGCCATAATGCGTGGAAAGGATCCACAGTTGGTGTTCAAGGACAATCGAGCGATTGCGGTAAGTCGTTTGAATCAATTAACGAAACGTTTATCTAGGGATCCGGGCAGATTAAAAGAGTATGACCTCGCAGTTCGTCAGATGATCAACGAGGGCATAGCAGAACCTATAAAACATTCCATAGAAGCAGCTTCGGGAAGGATAACATATGTATTTCCCTCATCAACCGGTTTACAAGGAAACCAGTAGCACAACCAAGCTACGCATAGTATTTGATGCTTCCAGCCGTGCAGAAAATACTCCTTCATTGAACGATCAACTTTTTACTGGAACGAATCTACTGCCGGATGTTTTTAGCATCCTCTTAAATTTTCGCCTTGGTCGTGTCGGTGTCGTCACTGATATTGAAAAAGCATTTCTTCAGACAGTTTTGAGTGAGGCGGATAGAGACTCGCACCGTTTCCTATGGTATTCCACGTTGGCAGAATCTAGCGAACAACATTGTTCTAAGGACTTACGCATGAACAGGGTAACCTTTGGCGTTAGTTGTAGTCCGTTTCTTCTCTCGGCAGCGAACAGCAACAATTTCCTGAAACTTGCCAAATTCTTCAAAATGGTTTTTACGTCAACGACCTGGTCATTAGTGTTGATTCGGAAACAGAAGGCGTTAGACTTTGCAATCAGGCTGCTGACATCCTGGGGAGAGTTTCTATGAAGTGGAAGTGGCACACTAACAGTGTGGCAGTTCGAAGAGCGGCTGGTTCACAGGAGTTTCCACTTACTCAAAAGGTTTTGGGCTTGAAGTGGTCGGTGTTTAGCGACGAATTGGCAGTGCCGTTGGACTCTGTGCAGGGTTTTCTTGAGGCGAATCTACCCCGAGGCACGAAACGCAACATTTTGCAAGCGATTGCCAGAGTCTACGACCCGCTAATATTGTGGGTCCAACTATGATCAAGCTGAAGGTATTATTCCAAGCAGTCTGGAAAAAGAAGTTAACCTTGAATGAAGTGCTACCATCAGATTTGATGCTACAATGGAACGAATGCGTTCGCAACCTCTTACAGTTGAAGGATATGTCAGTGCCCAGGTCAGTGCAATTATCCTCAGTGTCAGACAACCTTCAGTGTCACATCTTTGCCGACGCCATCATCAAAGCCTATGGAGCAGTAGCTTATCTTCAAATAGTAAATGACAACGGGGTGGGTACAGCATCATTTCTCTGTGCTAAGAGTCGAGTCGCACGACTAAAAGAGGACAATGTGGATGAATTTACATACTTTGCCAAAGCTTGAGTTAACATCCGCTTTAGTCGCGGCTAGGTTATGAGCCTATTTTAAAAGAACCTTGCGAATTCCTATACGCAAATACTTTTTATGGACGGACTCGAAAATTGCCTTAAATTGGATTTATGGTCAAACGCAACGCTGGAAACCGTATGTGCAAAGTCGTGTCATGGAGATTTGCCGTCACACTGCTATATCAGACTTGCGCCATTGCTCCGGAAAAGGTAACCCTGCTGACTTATTAACCCGCGGTATTTCTGGTGAAAAACTCGTAACATCTCTGCTGTGGGAACGAGGTCCTGATTGGCTTAACGAAACCACTGACGCCAAACAACGACGCAACGAGAAACTCGAACTCAACACGATGCTATTGGTGGAAACCGACGATCGACCTCAGCAAGTAGAACAGCCAATTTTGTGTTGCGAAAAGATCAGTAGTTGATCAAAGTTGTTACGAGTGACATGCTGAGTCCTACGCTTTATCAGTCATTGCCGGTCTAAAGGAAGATACTGCGAGCGAGTCTTATCTGGACCTGAACTGGAAATTGCTGAACGTTATTGGCTCAGGTATGTACAATTGATAAAATTTACTAACGACGAACGATATTTGCAGAAGCAGACCGTGCTAAAGACTTCGTCCCGAATTTTCGAATTGTCCCCATTCCTTGACAAACATGGACTATTACGAGTGGGTGGAAGACTCCAAATGCTAGAGGAATTCGACCTTAAGCATTCCATCGTACTTCCGTCTGATCATCGTCGATGATCGCAATTTGTTGACCTATCATGGCGGGGTAAATCTCGTTCTTACTAAATTAAGAGCACGTTTTTGGATTGTCAGAGGTCGTAAACTTGTAAAGAAGAGAATACGAAGCTGCGTTGTGTGTAAGAAGCTTTACGGACAACCAGGTACTCAACCGTTTGCACCCCTGCCGGTTCAAAGAATCACATTAACAAGACCATTCGATAATGTGGGGATAGATTTTGCTGGGCCACTATATTATTTGCCCCGAGGTGGTGATACCTTTCAGAAGGCCTACATCTTAATACTCAACTGTGCTGCTATTAGAGCTCACCACTGGCTTATCAACCGATTGCTGTTTAATGGCTATAAGACGCTTTATAGCAAGGAGTGGTATTCCAACGGAAATATTTTCAGACAATGCGAAGACGTTCAGAAGGGCAGTTTTGGAACTAAGTAAAACTCAGCACATTCTCAACAATGATGTCGTCCTAGATTTCTTGTCAAGCAAGCGAATAAAGTGGAGCTTTATTGTGGAGCGGGCGCCTTGGTGGGGAGGATTTTGGGAGAGGCTCATACAGACTGTGAAAAACATACTAAAGGTCGTCATCGGGACGGCTAGGCTTGATTTCGCAGAACTGCTTACGATACTTAGCGAAGCAAAAGCAGTGTGTCTGTGCGAAAGTTAAGGGTTTGCAAAAGTATTAGTAGAGTTTGACATCTAGTTTAGTTTATCTATGTTCGCAGAACTCCGCAGAGAATAGACGTGTCTCGGCTTTTCATATAGTGAAAAAGATAGTAATTCAGTTTTCCTCGTAAAGATAATTGGTCGGCTGGGACACGGGTTCGATCCCAAGCCAAGCTTGGACTTGAAAATTGAGTAAATAAATATATTGTGTTATCAAAACAAAACCAATAAGGATGGATGGTGGAGAGCGTTACGCTCTTCCCATAAGGTGAGTTGCAAAAGGCAACAATACTGTTGCCGATTCCGTGGCGAAAGCCATCATAAGGAGAAGGAGGGTAAAACCACACCTCATTTAACCAACATAAAATGGGTGCTGCTTTGGCAACTGAAACAGCAAAAACAACATGACAAAGGAAAAAAACAATCAGATGATGCGTTGATGTACATCTCTGATGAGGTGTCCATTACGAGGGGGGCAACAACAACTTTGCCTCTCTAGCGGCATCTGAGTCTGAAGATGAGGATGAAGAAATAAAAGATCTTAGCAGCATAAAAAAGCTGAATGAAAAAGTGCTTGCTATTAAGCAAACTGCACGCAGGCAGAGGAAGCAACTAGAAGTAGACAGCTCCCAACAACAAAACCAACATAGCAAAAACAACAACTGTAGCAAACAAAACAGCAGCTGCAGAAACAGCAACAGCTGTAAAAACAACAACAGCTGAAAGAACAACAAACGGAGTCTGCCATTCTTCCTGGTGCAACTCAGTCCCGAAAGCCGTCTGGATAGTCTAAGGAGTATCAATGTCCTAGACTACCAGGTGGTTCAGTGGGAAAAATGAAAAAGGAGCGAAGGCGTTATACAATGCGTTCGCTCCACATTTAAGAAACATATTCATATATCAGTGTATACAAAGGTGTATACTGATATATGTATAAGATTGTGTATAATGTCTATGTGTGTTTATGTGTGTATTGTGCATTTAGGTTAGGTAGGCTAAGGTTTATTTTAAGTTAGATACTAAGTTTTTATAAAAAATAAAAAAATGTCCATATGCTAAGTTTTTGTAAACAAATTTTTTTCTTAGCCTTAAGTATTCAAAATACATAGTTATAAGTAAAATGTAAATAAAGTCGAAAGACATAGTTATAAGAATTTAGAGTAGCTTAGAGCGAATGTGTGGGGCCAGTAAGTTAGCGTAAGATTGTTAAGTAATTGTAAGCTAGCATTTAAGCATTTTTTGTTAGAATGTAAGAATTAGTGTTAAGAAAATAAAATGCATTTAAAACTAAAACTAAACTAACAATGCGTTCGCTGCTAGAGGTTCGGGCACGCCGCGTCGAACTGCCAAATGCAGCCTCGAAGCGTGAAGTGCGCAAAGAACCACAGTTCCGGGGAGTGTGCTCTGGGTAGGGACGGAACATCCGATAGGACGCAGCTCTCGTGCGTGTTATGTGGGAACGTGGGACATACCGCAAACTATCGGGGTTGTCCTAAGTTCACTGACATTAAAAAAGCAAAACTGGCTCGGCAGCCGAAGGTGGAGGTTAAACGTTCACCTGTTAGGTTTCAAACACCAGCCGTCACGTCCCAAATTTCCTACTCCCAAATGGCGTCAGGTAAGTTGGCTATGGTACAGCAAGCCACTGTTGCTACTCCAGCGCCAATGCCGAGAACAACGGAAGCTGCACCTAACATGCTGGACATCTTGCTCGCAATCCAAGGGCAGATGGCTCAGCTGCAACAGCAAGTACAAGAACATGCCAATCGGGTGGACCAAATCTATGCGCTGCTGCCGGGCCTAACGCAACACATGTCGTAATGGGTACGCACATGGTGGAGCAAACTCTGAAGGACCTTGCGGTGAATGTTAATTCACTGATTAGGATTGAACGAAGAACCGCAATGTTTAAATTGCTACAAGACCAAAGTCCTGATGTGCTTTTCGCTAGCGAAACCAAGCTAACCGATAAGCACAAACTGGAGTACAATAATTACTTTGTTAGAAGAAGAAATCGGTCCAGATCCAAACGTGGAGGCGGTGTCGCGATCTTCATTAAAGAAGGTATAAAATTTCACAGAGTGTAGAGGGGAGTGTTCCGCAGGTTCCGGGTGTTGGAAGCAGTAGTCATTTACATACCGTGTCGCAGTGGACAGCTTCTGTACTTGGTCTCAGTTTATGCACCTGAGACTTCACAATCCACTTAATTCAAGACAGAGCTCGACACGCTTTTTCGACTTCTGTGGCTGGAATCGGGGGAGAATTATTTTATAATCGGCGGGGATTTCAACGCTAAACACAGAGATTGGGGAAATAATTTGCCAAATACTAGAGGGAACCTACTACTCGATTTGTGGGGTCAGCACTATGTCATGTACAGACTTGGTCTTAATGCGACGGATAACCCGTCGTTTCCCAGAGGAGGGTCTTATTTGGATCTACTGCTGTACGACGGACGTATACGATTGACAGGTACGAATTTGCAAACATTAAACTGTCTGCGCACATTCGTGTATGACAGCGACCATTGAGATTTTAGCACCGAAATTACAGTTCCCAACGAAATTGCGGAATTGGAGGAGATATTAGGAGATGTCCAAAGATATTCTTACAACTACAGTAAGACTCGATGGACACGCTTCTCTACAACCTTGACAGGAGCACTCTCCTCGGTGGGTGGAGCCCACCGTCCAATATGAATTTGTCAAACGAGGAGGTCGACAAGTACCTAAAACGAATGGACGCGACAATTAAACAAACTATGGACGCTACAATACCGCTGTATCGAAGTACGACTAACGAAGATCTGTACCGCAATCCTACTATTGACGCACTACACCGACAGAAAAGTAGACTTCTGTCAAGACTTAAAAACTTGTACAGACAGTTAACTGACCGACAAGACCCGGAGATTAGGACACTGAAGTCGTCGATTAAAAATATTCAAACGCTAATAAAAGAGAATTGCAGAATTTCTGTAAGTTTGTATTGGAACAACAAGGTTCGGGCTGTAAACACCAGCAACCCGAATATGTTTCCCCAAATAAATAAACTATTTCGGAGTAAAAATCAAAACGGCTTTCAGTGTCTTAAAATAGCCCGGACAATAGACAACGAACAGTTACTAACAATAGCAGGTATTGATCCAAATGAGGCCGCTGATGATGACGACCTTTTTGTGATCGAGGATCCACAGGAGAAGGTTGAGGCCATAGGGGCGACTTTCCAGGAAGTATACAAGCCACTGATACCACTGGCCCTAATTACGACCTGGACAGTCGCGTCTTCGTGCACGACTTCTGCATTCGAAATGAAATAGAGAACTGGCGATCCGAGGGCTCTGGTTACACCCGGTTTAGCGACGAAAATATGGCAAATAATGCCATTGCCAGAGAGGGTGACCTACCCCCGTTCATTTCAAAGGAAGGACTCCATGAGATCTAACACAATCAGAGTTAAGAAATCAGTGGGGACCGATGGTATTCCTAACATCGTGCTTCGACATCTTCCTCTAGTAGCGGTGGATATTTACACCACCCTGTTTAACAATGCAATGCCTAATGCACATTATCCAGGGTATTGGAAAACGGCGGTGGTTCAACCTATCCCCAAAAAGTGAAAGGATGTATCCAATCCGGCTAATCTCCGGTCGATAAGTCTCCTCTGAATATCAGTAAGCTCTTTGAAAAAGTAATCAATAGAGCTCTGACGAGGTGGGTTGAGGACAAACATGTAGTCCCGGATAATCAATTCGGTTTTAAGGCGGGACATAATATCTCACATGCCGCGTCTAAACTTGTGTCCGATATCCAATGTATTAAATGCAAAAACCAATGTAGTGGTGCCTGCCTTGTTGACCAGGATTAACCGTATGGTTAGAGAGTCTTTTCTATAAGCTGACTGGGTTCGGGATCAGTAAAGCACTCTTGTACATTCTTTATAATATGCTACATAACAGACAGTTTATCGTGAAGAATGGTGACGTGACTTTTGTTGGAATATTTCAAATTAAAAATGGACTTCAGCAAGACGCGGTCAATTCGCCGATAATATTCAACATTTATACCAGACTTGATAGGTTCACTTCCCCATACTATTGCGTACGCAGACGATTTGATAGCGTACAGAACAGGTCCAAAAATCGAGGTCATTAATACTCTCTTGCAGCGTGACTTCGATAAGATAAGACGATTTTGCGATGACTGGAAGTTGAAAATCAACTTTCAGTAGTCGGAAACCATTCTCTTTAGGACGCCGTTGTCTGGAGCCTCTAGGGATACCAGAAAAAATTGGCGAAAGTTCTCGATCATTGGACAGGACGGACAGCCTCTCGCCCGTCGAGATGTAGTCAGACACCTTGGGATATGGCTAGATCAGTTTCTGTATTTTTACAAAAATGTAGATGCTGCTCTGGCCAGAGCTAAAGGCGGTTTTGCCTTACAAAGAGACAGTTTTATAGCAGCCAACTCGATGCGAGGGTAAAAGGTAATCCGCTATACCGCCCTTATCAGGCCCATGCTGGTATTTGGTTGTCCTGTGTGGTTCAATGTACGAGCAAGTTTAATTGAAAAGATTCGTCAACCTGCAAGGCGTGTTTCTTTAGCAAAGCAAACAGAAGTTGCCGAAATGGTGTCGAAGTTTAAAGTTGAGCGGCTGATTGAAGAATCGCAGAGTCTATAGGCATTTCCAGTGGTCCTCGGGAAGTAGAAAAACGGCAGCACGAGGTTTGCGTAGACTACCTACATCTTAGCGATGTTACTAAAAAGGACAGCTACCCATTACCAAGAGTTGACACCTGGATACGCTTTCTGAAGCGAAATGGTTCTCAACATTAGACCTAATGAGCAGATGGTGACTGATCGTAAAGATCGTGAGAAAACGGCTTTCACTACAGAAAGCGGTATTTGGCAGTTTACGGTAATGCCGTTTGGACTATGCAACGCTCCGGCCACCTTCGAGCGACTAATGGAACGAACATTGCAAGGCCTCACGTGAAAAACGATGTTATCGTCATAGACAAGACGTTCGTGAGAGACTGCAAGCGCTCAGAAAAGTGTGCCTTATTCCATCTAGAAGTAAAAAATATGGATCACATTATACGAGTATCTTTAAGGACGGATCATACTTAAATCGAAGCGGCGAGAAGATAAAGATAAACACCAACTGAAACGTTTCTTGGGACTTGACACATACTACAGGAGGTTCGTTAAGCAGTTTGCTGGTATTGCGAAGAGGCTGCATCAACTTACAGAAAAAGGCCGACGATTCAGGTGGTCTGGAGGGTGTGAAAAGTATTCCAAGAACTGCTGCCGTAAAATGCATCTACCACACCCGGAAAAATCTTTATCGTGGACGCAGACGCCGGCAATGTTGGGTTGGGGGCAGTGATCTCTCAAGTTTAAGATGATCAAGAGAAAGTGATTTGATTTGAGCCCCGGGTCAACCCCGGATAGTTTATTGGAATGTTTAGTACAAACATATAACTTAACAAACTAAACTTAAAACTATGACTTATACCTACTATTATTACTTAAACTAAGCTCTAATGACGCGAAAAACGGTTGGTTAGGGAATTTCGAAGGGCTAAACTACTGCAGTTGAAATTGAACACATGACGTATCCGATTTGTTTCACACAGTGGCTCGTTGAGACCATAAGTTGTCCTGTTATTATTCGTACGAAAAAGGTGGACAGATTTTAAATGACACGGGTTGGTGTTGAATGGGATTTGGTAGAGTATTGTGGGACAGTGGATGATGCCGGTTAAGAGTTTGTGGATGAAGATAATATCGGCAGACTCCCGACGTTTTTCCAAAGGCAGGAGATCGAGTAGGGCCGCTTAAAGAACGTTCGCTGATTCTGGTTTTTGCACTATGTCAAATTTTTCGTTAACATTCTTCTCTATTCTTTCAAATTTGTCATCGATTTCTTCAAACTTTAGCTGGAAAATGTTCTTTTGTTCTTCCAAATTATTCTTTTTGTTAAGAAACCGTCTATTCATATTTACACTAATTGTATATTTTAAATATTTTGCTACTTTTTGATTTTGCCAAACAATTGTTAACGTACTCTATTTTTGTACTAATTCTCTTTGGAACAATTTAAGTTACTGTAATCTTAACTTTAACTTAACTTATCTTCTCTCAGTCAATCTTGCATTTCTTTTTGTTGTCATCTTCGTAATCCGCTGCTGCTTGCATTTTAACTAATCTCTTTCTCTTTGATGTCGAACCACCAGCCAAGATAGTCGCATCAGCAGCAGATCACAGGAGAATCTAAAACATTTTGGTCCTTCTGATAGCCGAATTAAATATTGAACAGTGAAGTGCAACTCGATGAATTTTAATTAAAAATTGCAAATGGTGGTTCTCGTATTGAAATTCTAAGCGAGCTCTTGCATTAGATGAAAACTACGAGTATTTCAAATTGTGTAGTGACGATTTTCTTTGAATTAACATACTCGTATGTTACTTGCGTATCATAGTTTATTGCCTATTGGAACTTTTTTATAATTTTGTGCGTGTTAGAAAACATTTATTCATTCCTTTTGGACATTTTTCCATAACTGTTTTTGGAAATGCAGTTTGTCAAAGGAAAACGTGGTCGCATAAAAACTTCGCTTACGAATCAATTAGCATTTTCGGAAACAATTGACGATTCTACTACGTTGGCTATTTTAGAAATTCATTTAGATAGTCTAAAGGAAGCATGGTCTGATTTTAATTCGTTGTCAAATCAGCTATATAAATTTGTTGAGGACGAAGGTTTCGTGGACCCAGAACCAGAATACGCTGAGTAGGAGGAAAAATATTTGACCTCTCATGCTGCAATAATCACAGCGATTTGCGCTAAAACTCCCCTTTCAAATGCATCTTCGGTGCCTACCGTGGCTTCTATTAGTGAATCTATCGCCACGCAACAGTTGGAGTTTTTCCAAAAACTTGAAGCAACAAAATCTCACAAACCGGTGCATCTTCCACAGCTTGTCGTACCTTCTTTTAATGGCGATTACAAAGACTTTAAAGACATCTTCCTTAGAATGATCGATTCAAACACTTCGCTTAGTGGTACTCAAAAGTTTCAATATCTAAAATCTTTTTTGGGAAAACAGCCTGGAGATTTATTTAAAAACACTCCGTGTACAGACAAAAATTACGTTGAAGCCTGGGACAAATTAGAAGAGCGATATGATAAGACAAATTTGATAGTTCAATCCTTTATTGAAGCATTTCTTTCGTTGTCTCGAAGCATGCTGTCCATCACCTGAGTCTTCCTTTTTGAAACGAAATAATAAAGTTCAAAAAGGCTTCCGGTCACATATGGTTGAAACCAAAGCAGGGTGTCCAAAGTGCAAGGACGACCATCAAATTTCCTCTTGCAAATCTTTTACTTCGCTAGGTTGTGAAGCGCGTCGTGATTTTGCTAGGGAAAATAAACTTTGTTTCAATTGTTTTCGTCCAGGACAGGACATCAAATAGATGTCGCTCTTATTTGCGCTGTAAGAAGTGCCACAAGCGGCACAACACGTTGGTTCACCCTACAGAAATCGTAGCACCAACAACTTCCGCAGGAGAACATCAGTTGCAGTGTAATACCACCTCATCGTTGCATAGCTCTTCCACTCCACCAATAATTAATTGTCATTCGCTGGAATCATCTCGTCGTTTTACTACACTTCTTCCTACTGCTGTTGTCAGGGTTCGAGACAAACAAGGAGCTCATCATAACATACGCGTTGGGATTAATACGAAAACCGTCGCGGATTCCAATAATGGGCGTTGGATCAACATCTGCAGGCGTTACCAATGGTGTGGTTACTTTCAATTTATCTTCTGGCTTTGATACGAACAACATTGGCATTGATTGCTACGTCATCTCTAAATTAACATCACCACTTCCACCTGTCTCTCTCTCCCAGGTGAACCCTAACGCTTACCTGACGCTTGAATTAGCTGATCCTAGTTTCAATAAGCCAGGTCCTATTGACGTTCTTATAGGAGCAGACAGGGTTTTCAGCATTATAACCGGACCTCCAAACCGAAATCTATAGATGTTCCCAATTGTGTATTAACTATTTTTGACTGGGTGATAGCAGGCACTATTCTTTCGTTAACCAGGAAGTAAGGACTCTTTGTACGCAGCTTGATTTCTCGCAAGAATATGATCTCGAACGTTTTTGGTGCCTAGAAGAAGTTCACTGTGAATCTATTCCATCGGTTGAAGAACAACAGGCTGAGGAACATTTCGTCTCAACTCACAGTCGTGCTTCTGGACGTTACATTGTGGAGCTGTCTTTTAAAATTAATTGTGCTGCGAATCTCTGTAATTCCTTTGGCATCGCTCTTAGTCGGTTGCGATCTATGGAACGTAGATTCTCTTCTAACCCTGATCTCAAGAACCAATATAATCGTTTTTTGGAGGAATATCTTTTATTAGGCCATATGGCTGAAGTACCACAGCATGAAATTGTCCAACAATCCTCCAGCTGTTATTATTTACCTCATCATGCGGTTGTAAAAAGCAATAGTACTACCACTAAATTAAGAGTGGTATTTGACGGTTCAGCAAAATATCATCGTTCCGAAACATCTTCTCTCAACGAGTTTCTTCTTGTTGGACCCACTATTCAACGCGACATTTTTGCCATATGTCTTCGAAGTCGTCGTCATAACTTTGTTATTTCGGGGGATATTGAAAAGATGTTCCGTCAAATTTTGTTTGCTTCAAAACACATAAACCTCCAACGAATACTTTGGCTTTGGAGGAACTCTTAAAGCATTTCAAGTTGCTGACGGTTACTTACAGTACATCGGCGGCACCCTTCTTATCGGTACGTACCTTAAAACAACTAGCACTAGATTATGCAAGAACTCACCCCCGAGGCTCCAACGTTATTCTCAACGACTTCTATGTCGATGACGTTTTTACTGGAGCAGATTCTGTGGAAGAAGTCACATGTCTTCGGAATGAACTGGTAGACCTACTCCGATTAGGCGGGTTTAACCTACGAAAATGGACTACAATTTGCTGGCCTCTTTTACTTTCTTTTCCAGAGGAGGATCGTGAGTTGTCGCCGGTAGAATTGGAGGAGTCAAGCGTGGCTAAGGTACTTGGTCTTCAATGGTGCCCGTCTATGGATTGTTGCTCATATAAAGTAGCACTTCCCCAACCAACAACATGCACAAAACGTCGTATTCTTTCGGATGCCTCTCGTGTGTTTGACCCGTTAGGATTACTAGCTTAAATAGTCGTCGCGATCAAAATATTCTTCCAGGATTTATGGCGAGAAAAACTAAGTTGGGATGATGATGTTCCTGAAGAACTCGCACATCGCTGTGATGAACTGTACATGGTCGAATCGATACCGAGAATTTTATGGAAAACAAACAAAACTGGGAATTACATGCATTTTGCGATGCGTCGTTAGACGCCTATGCAGCCTTTGTTTACTGTCGGAGTATACATGCAAATGGAACCGTCGCAATAACTATTATAGCAGCTAAAAGCAGGGTTGCTCCTATTAAAGTTTTGTCGCTTCCAAAGCTTGAGCTTTGCGGATCGCTTCTGCTTACTCGACTGATAAGTAAAATTAAACTATCTATACAGCAAAAGGATCTTCGAGTTTTTGCATGGACAGATTCCTCGATAGTACTGCATTGGTTATTTGGTCCTCCTAAAAAATGGTCCGTCTTCGTCGCTAATCGGACGTCGGAGATCCAATTTTCCATTCCATTTAGGTGCTGGAACTATGTTCGCACGCCGGAAAATCCAGCTGACGTAGCATCGCGAGGTATTTCACCGTCGCTTTTAGCCTCAACAGATATCCGGTGGAATGGACCCTCGTGATTGAAAAGGCAACCCACTGAATGGCCGATATCGCGGTATAGTATGGACAACGTTCCTATCGAAGAATTGGAGGAACGAAATTGCACAAAGGTTCGGGTACTCGTTTCAAATTTAAGCTCTGAAAACATTCTTGAAGGTTTGATTTTTAAATCTTCCAATTGGCTTAAGGTCGTTCGCGTAGTGGCGTACATCTATCGTTTTATTCGAAATGCTCGTATTAAAAACAATCGAAAATCTTACTCTTACTTGTGTTCTCAAGAAATTTCTGAAGCTAAAACTCTTCTTATAAAAAGTGTCAAATTTTCTTTATTCAACTCCGAGATTAAACTACTAAAAAGAGGTAAAGAATTGCCTTCAAAAAATAAGTTTTTGCCCCTTGCTCCGTTCTCGATCAATTGAATGTGCTTCGTGACGGTGGACGTATACAGAACTCTAATTTATCTTACAACGCGAAACATCCAATAATCTTGTGCAAATCACATCCTATTGCTGGACTCTTAGCGCGTTGCTAACATATACAGTATCTGCACGCCGGTGTGACACTTATGATCGCTTTAGCTAAACAAAATTACTATATTCTCGGCTGCAGAAATCTTTTTCGTAAAATTGTTTTTGGTTGTAACGATTGCTTCCGACAGCGTCAAACGTCATCTTATCAGCTGATGGGTGACCTCCCTGTAACCCGGTTGCGATTACACAGGCCCTATTACCCTTCGCCTAGCTCGTGGACGAAATCCCAAGTTCGTGAAAGAGTACATCGCACTCTTCATGTGTTTCGTTACTAAAGGAGTTTACGTCGAGTTAGTCGGTGACTTATCCACAAGCGCATTTCTTTTAGCCTTGGATCGATTCGTGGCTCGGTGCGGTAAGCCATCGGAAATATGGAGCGACAAGGCAACTAATTTTCATGGGACCAAGAGAAAACTTGGAGAACTATACGATCTTCTTCTGAGTCAACAACGGAACACCATCATCAGTGATCATCTTTCCAAAGACTAAATCACTTGGAAATTTATACCACCCTCTGCACCTCACTTTAGAGGATTGTGGGAGGCTGGTGTGATATCAATCAAATCTCATCTAAAACGTGTTATTGGTGACCATAGGCTAACCTACGAAGAGATGTATACCCTCTTAGCCAAAATCGAATGCCTACTCAACTCGCGCCCTATGTGACAAACATCTGACTATGAACCGACTGCTCTAATTCCATCACATTTTATGATAGGAGAATCCTATTCTGCAGTCCCTTTACCTGATGTTTCTTATTCTACTGTTTCACTCGAAAATAACTGGTCTCTTTTACAGGCACTTATGCAATGGTTTTGGAAGCGCTGGCATCAAGAGTACCTAACGTCTTTGCAGTGCCGACCAAAGTAGCAAAAGGTTCAGCGCAACCTTCAACTCAATGATGTCGTGCTACTTAAGGAGCCCAATTTACCTCCATCTAAATAGGTTCTTGGGCGTGTGACTGAATTACATCTTGGACTAGACAACAAATGCAGAGTCGTCACCGTCAAAACAACCAATGGAAGCTATGTTCGAGCAGTAGTAAAACTTGCACCCTTACCGTTTTCTGAAAGACCGGATTCTTCCAGGGGGGGCTGAATGTTAAAAAACCGTCTATTCATATTTACACTAATTGTAGATTTTAAATATTTTGCTACTTTTTGATTTTGCCAAACAATTGTTAACGTACTCTATTTTTGTACTAAATCGCTTTGGAACAATTTAAATTACTGTAATCTTAACTTTAACTTAACTTATCTTCTCTCAGTCAATCTTGCATTTCTTTTTGTTGTCATCTTCATAATCCGCTGCAGCTTGCATTTTAACTAATCTCATTCTCTTTGATGTCGAACCACCAGCCAAGATAGTCGCACAGCAGCAGATCACAGGAGAATCTAAGTATAAATTTAGAAATTTTAAGAATATTACTATATCTATTAATCAAACAAAATTTTATAAAAACACAATTATTCATTATTAAAATGCACATGAAACGAAACCACATTTAATAAACTAATTTAATTAAAACAATACACAGTCCACACCACATTAAAGAACACTTTTGTTCATCCATTTTCTGTTGAAGGTCCTGGAGGCTGTTCTTTTGTTCGTCTAGATTTTTTTCTTCTGTTCGTCCATTTTTTGCCCGAGGCTGCTCTTCTGTTCGTCCATTTTTAACAAGAGGAGTTGCATAATCACAGCCATGTCACTACCGGTACTTATTGTAAAATGTATGTGTGGGTACAAATGATAGAACTTATTCTTTTCAATACAAATCCCTTTATTCAGTACAGTTACAATTCACTATTTAATTGTTTCTCTCAGTACAATCCAATTTCTCAACCGCTTATACTTTTCTTATCTTTTACTTAAACCACTTAATCACTTCTCCTAATTGACACTTCAAATTTCACTTTAGAACTGATCTTGCATACCTTTGGGATGCTGGTATTTATACTCGAATGACATACTTCGAGAACAATCCTCGCCATCCAGCGTTCCATACAATTTCCAATTTGCTAGAAAATTCGATTCCACTCTCCAGTCGAGACTTTGTTCCAATATCGAAATCTTCTGGTCTTCGACATTTTCTGCTAGATGTCGCTGCTCACATTTAAGTGGTTATCACATTGCTCCCTCCCTACAGTTGTTCGTCCCGAACAACTTCGTCATTCAGCATCCCGTTGAAATTATACATTCTATCCAAATGGACCACTTTCAATTTTCCTCGATCCCCACGCTGGATCCGGTAGACAACGTCATTAATGCGGGTTATCACCTTGTATGGACCTTCCCAGTCCTGTTGCAATTTTGGTGATTTGCCTTTCTTACGCTGAGGATTATACAGCCAAACCAGATCTCCTTCGTTGAAACCGGAAGATTTCGCCTTGATATCGTACCTAATTTTCATGCGGCTGCTTGCTAGCTTCATCTTTTCTCTGGTGTCTTCATGCAATTTACGAATCCTGCTGCGTAAGTCATTCACGTACTCGTTCACCTCTTTGGGCTCCGTCGGTGGGGATCCGAATTTTGCTTCACTTGGCAACCGAATCGTTTGACCAAATAAGATCTCGGATGGTGTGTGCCCTGTTGAGCTATAGACCGCGTTTCGGTAGGCCATAAGAATAGGGGTATGTGTCGATCCCAATCCCGCTGGCAGTTGCTGACAAACTTAGATAGATGCTCATTCAAGGTCCGATTGAATCGCTCGACCATTCCATCAGATTGAGGGTCACCATCATATTGTCTTTCTTATTCCCAAATATTGGCATATTTCCTGGAAGACTTTTGATTCAAAGTTTCGCCCTTGATCAGAGTGCAGCTCCATTGCGACCCCAAATCTGCTCACCCAGTTGTTGACTATCTGTTCGGCTACGGTCTTAGCCTCTTGATTTGGAATGGCAAACACATGACATGGAATCCATGACTACGAGAGTATATCGGTTTCCATTAAAGGTTTCGGGAAACGGCCCAGCGATGTCGATGGCTATTCGTTCGAAAGGTGCTCCGACATTGTATTGTTGCATTTGTCCACGTGGCTTTGCTTTTGGACCCTTGGTAGCCGCACACCTTATGCACTTTTTGCACCAATTCTCGACATCTTGCTTAGCGCTTAGCCAATAGAAACGTTCTCTTACCTTTTCCAACGTCTTGTTTATTCCCAAATGGCCTCCTGAGATTCCGTCATGTATTTCATGGAGTAATTGGCTGACTCTGGAACGTGGCACTATTAGCTGCATACGAGATGTTTTCCCATCTGCACTTTCCCATTTTCTCTTCAGCAATCCATCTTGCACAAAAAGCGAGTCCCACTGTGCCCAGTATGCCTTCAGAGTTTGGCTCCGATCTGATATCTGCTGCCAGCTTGGTCTTTCCTCGTGTTCCTTCCAGGCCAATATTGGTTCGATGTCATTGTCTGCCTGTTGGGAGGAACGGATTTCGTCTATACTCCAACCCTCTATTGGCTCAGTCCTGATCGTTTGGATAGTTGCCTGTTGTTTCGCTTCTTTACCACTGACTACTTCTGCTGGGAGGCTTTGGTTGCATTGTTTTACCTGTGAGACTGGGATAATTACCCTGGAGTCGTCGACTCCTGCTACAGACTTCTGCCCCGCGAAGTAAGCATTTCCTAACTGATGGCTTCTGGAAATTTGACCGGTTTCTTGGTAGCCGTTTCTGCCGGTTTTCCTTTCTATTTGCCTGTAGCCCCAGTGCAGGCAGCCTTCTCGTCGTACCGGTTCTTTACAATGCCCTTGCAAATGTCCTACTATATCGCAGTTCCAGCAGCGCATCCTTCGTCTCTCCCGTGGGATATTTCGTTGCATGGTAGTTGGTCTTGAGCAGGAGCATTCACCAGATACTATTTCCCTTACGAAATGCATTCCTTTGGAAGCCTGATTGGATGCTTCCATCGCCAGAGCGAAGGCAAGTGCTTCAGCAAGGGTTCTTTCCCCGGCCATCCTTACTGCTGATTGTAGCTTCAAATCTGCAATTCCCCTGATGAATGCGTCCTTTGCCATTTCGACGATTATTTCTTGGCCTGCGGTGGGATATGACAAATGCGCCAGTCTACTCACGTCTCCTTGGTGCTGTTGCAGTGTTTCTCCTCGTTGCTGCATACGGCCTTGCAATTGAACCTTGTATACTTCCCGCATGTGGCTATCCCCAAAACGTTTCTCGATAGCCTGCACTAAAGCCATATAGTCTCTATTCTTTTCGATATCGATTGTTTGTAACAATTCTGCCACAGGACCGCGTAAGGCCATTGCTAGGGCAAAGCACTTTTCCTCATTTTCCCAGTCGTTTGCACAGGCAGCCATTTCAAACTGCTTCTTAATAGTAGACCATGAGGTCTGGCCATCGAATGAGGGAGGCTTCAACTCTTTTCTCCTTGGACCGCTTAAAGAACATTCTCGCAGTTTCTGTTTTCGCACTGTGTCGAGCTCTTTTGTTAGTTGCTGAACTTTGCTGTCCATTTCTTCGAATTTTTCGCCAACATTCTTCTCTATTGTATCAAATTTGTCATCAACGTTCTTCTCTATTCTATCAAATTTGTCATCAACGTTCTTCTCTATTCTTTCAAATTTGTCATCGATTTCTTCGAATTTTTGCTGGAGAGTGTTATTTTGTTCTTCCAGTTTTTGTTCTAGACTATTCTTTTGTTCGTCGAATTTTTGTTCAATGCTGCTCTTCTGCTCGTCTAGATTTTTCTTTTGTTCATCCAACTTTTGTTCGAGACTATTCTTTTGTTCATCCAGCTTTTGCTCGAGACTATTCTTTTGTTCTTCCAGATTATTCTTTTGTTCATCCATTTTCTGTTGAAGACCGTCCAAATTTTTCTTCTGTTCGTCCATTTTTAACAAGAGGAGTTGCATCATCGCAGACATGTTACTGCCGGTACTTGTCTGTTCATCCTCGTCAACATCAAAGGAATATGCATCAGGATCATGACCCTCGTTGTTCAAAGCCTCCTGAAGTCTGAGCACCAGGTCACTTTTTCCTCCACTGGCGCTGAGGCTTCTCTTGTTCAACTCGGATTTGAGTTGGACGAGGGTCAACTGCAATAGTTTTCGACCCATTCTAGCTTTTTCAAATAGTCAGAAAACACTTTTTTTTTACACACAATACTCGTAAGTCCTATCCCACTTCTGACACCAATGTAAAATGTATGTGTGGGTACAAATGATAGAACTTATTCTTTTCAATACAAATGCCTTTATTCAGTACAGTTACAATTCACTATTTAATTGTTTCTCTCAGTACAATCCAATTTCTCAACCGCTTATACTTTTCTTATCTTTTACTTAAACCACTTAATCACTTCTCCTAATTGACACTTCAAATTTCACTTTAGAACTGATCTTGCATACCTTTGGGATGCTGGTATTTATATTCGAATGACATACTTCGAGAACAATCTTCGCCATCCAGCGTTCCATACAATTTCCAATTTGCTAGAAAATTCGATTCCACTCTCCAGTCGAGACTTTGTTCCAATATCGAAATCTTCTGGTCTTCGACATTTTCTGCTAGATGTCGCTGCTCACATTTAAGTGGTTATCACATTATTTTTTCTTCCTCGTCAACGTCAAAGGAGTATGTATCAGGGTCATGTCCCTCGTTTATTATTATTATTAAGGTTGCTTTATCTTCATTAACAAATTTTCAATTTTACAAATTCATTGTTTAAAAAAACAAAAATATGAAATAGTAGGTACAATCTATTGTCCAATTGACAAGAGTTGAGTGTTCAAGTTCAAAGCCTCCTGACGTCACTTTTCTCTCCACTGGCGCTGAGGCTTCTCTTGTTCAACTCGGATCTAAGTTGGGCAAGGGTCAACTGCAATAGTTTTCGACATATTTTAGTTTTTTTTTATAAAATCACAAATTTCTTTTTTCGTTTTACACACAATAAGTCTTATCCCACTTCAGACACCAATGTGCAATGTTTGTGTGCATACAAATAATGGAACTTATTCTCTTTAATAAAAATTGCTTTATTAAACACATTTGCAATTCACAATTTAACGCTTATCTCAATTCAATCCCATTTCTCAACCTCTTATATTTTGTTATCTTTTACTTAAACCACTTCTCTTAATTCACACTTCAAATTCAACTGATGAACTAACTTGCAAACCTTGGGCATGCTGGTATTTATACTCGAAGGACATACTTCGAGAACAATCCTCGCCATCCAGCGTCCCACACAATTTTCATTTTGCTATAAAATTCGATTCCACTCTTCATTCACCAATGGTTGAGTCTTTCAAGTATCGAGATCTTCTGCTATTCGAGTATCGAAATCTTCTGCTTTGTAAGTCTAGATGACGTTGCTCACACTTAAATGGTTATCACGGTTTTGTGATACTTCTGTAAAATGTTTGTTTGGGTACAAATGATAGAACTTATTCTTTTCAATACAAATCGCTTTATTCAGTACAGTTACAATTCACTATTTAATTGTTTCTCTCAATACTGTAAAATGTTTGTGTGGGTACAAATAATAGAACTTATTCTTTTCAATACAAATCCCTTTATTCAGTACAGTTACAATTCACTATTTAATTCTTTCTCTCAGTACAATTCAATTTCTCAACCACATATACTTTTCTTATCTTTTACTTAAACCACTTAATCACTTCATCTAATTAACACTTCAAATTCAACTTTGGAACTGACTTGCATACCTTTGGGATGCTGGTATTTATACTCGAATGACATACTACGAGAACAATCCTCGCCATCCAGCGTCCCATACAATTTCCAATTTGCTAGAAAATTCGATTCTACTCTCCAGTCAATGACTTTGCTAATCCAG
Source organism: Volucella bombylans (assembly GCA_949129095.1). NCBI lineage: Eukaryota > Metazoa > Arthropoda > Insecta > Diptera > Syrphidae > Volucella > Volucella bombylans. Next base: position 210,391,355 of record OX422140.1, on the reverse strand, counting down.
TATCGAAACCTTCGAGTCTTCGAGTTCCGACATTTTCTGCTAGATGTCGCTGCTCACATTTGAGTGGTTATCACATTGCTCCCTCCCTACAGTTGTTCGTCCCGAACAACTTCGTCATTCAGCATCCCGTTGAAATGACACATTCTATCCAAATGGACCACTTTAAATTTTCCTCGATCCCCACGCTGGATCCGGTAGACAACGTCATTAATGCGGGTTATCACCTTGTATGGACCTTCCCAGTCCTGTTGCAATTTTGGTGATTTGCCTTTCTTACGCTGAGGATTATACAGCCAAACCAGATCTCCTTCGTTGAAACCGGAAGATTTCGCCTTGATATCGTACCTAATTTTCATGCGGCTGCTTGCTAGCTTCATCTTTTCTCTGGTGTCTTCATGCAATTTACGAATCCTGCTGCGTAAGTCATTCACGTACTCGTTCACCTCTTTGGGCTCCGTCGGTGGGGATCCGAATTTTGCTTCACTTGGCAACCGAATCGTTTGACCAAATAAGATCTCGGATGGTGTGTGCCCTGTTGAGCTATAGACCGCGTTTCGGTAGGCCATAAGAATAGGGGTATGTGTCGATCCCAATCCCGCTGGCAGTTGCTGACAAACTTAGATAGATGCTCATTCAAGGTCCGATTGAATCGCTCGACCATTCCATCAGATTGAGGGTCACCATCATATTGTCTTTCTTATTCCCAAATATTGGCATATTTCCTGGAAGACTTTTGATTCAAAGTTTCGCCCTTGATCAGAGTGCAGCTCCATTGCGACCCCAAATCTGCTCACCCAGTTGTTGACTATCTGTTCGGCTACGGTCTTAGCCTCTTGATTTGGAATGGCAAACACATGACATGGAATCCATGACTACGAGAGTATATCGGTTTCCATTAAAGGTTTCGGGAAACGGCCCAGCGATGTCGATGGCTATTCGTTCGAAAGGTGCTCCGACATTGTATTGTTGCATTTGTCCACGTGGCTTTGCTTTTGGACCCTTGGTAGCCGCACACCTTATGCACTTTTTGCACCAATTCTCGACATCTTGCTTAGCGCTTAGCCAATAGAAACGTTCTCTTACCTTTTCCAACGTCTTGTTTATTCCCAAATGGCCTCCTGAGATTCCGTCATGTATTTCATGGAGTAATTGGCTGACTCTGGAACGTGGCACTATTAGCTGCATACGAGATGTTTTCCCATCTGCACTTTCCCATTTTCTCTTCAGCAATCCATCTTGCACAAAAAGCGAGTCCCACTGTGCCCAGTATGCCTTCAGAGTTTGGCTCCGATCTGATATCTGCTGCCAGCTTGGTCTTTCCTCGTGTTCCTTCCAGGCCAATATTGGTTCGATGTCATTGTCTGCCTGTTGGGAGGAACGGATTTCGTCTATACTCCAACCCTCTATTGGCTCAGTCCTGATCGTTTGGATAGTTGCCTGTTGTTTCGCTTCTTTACCACTGACTACTTCTGCTGGGAGGCTTTGGTTGCATTGTTTTACCTGTGAGACTGGGATAATTACCCTGGAGTCGTCGACTCCTGCTACAGACTTCTGCCCCGCGAAGTAAGCATTTCCTAACTGATGGCTTCTGGAAATTTGACCGGTTTCTTGGTAGCCGTTTCTGCCGGTTTTCCTTTCTATTTGCCTGTAGCCCCAGTGCAGGCAGCCTTCTCGTCGTACCGGTTCTTTACAATGCCCTTGCAAATGTCCTACTATATCGCAGTTCCAGCAGCGCATCCTTCGTCTCTCCCGTGGGATATTTCGTTGCATGGTAGTTGGTCTTGAGCAGGAGCATTCACCAGATACTATTTCCCTTACGAAATGCATTCCTTTGGAAGCCTGATTGGATGCTTCCATCGCCAGAGCGAAGGCAAGTGCTTCAGCAAGGGTTCTTTTCCCGGCCATCCTTACTGCTGATTGTAGCTTCAAATCTGCAATTCCCCTGATGAATGCGTCCTTTGCCATTTCGACGATTATTTCTTGGCCTGCGGTGGGATATGACAAATGCGCCAGTCTACTCACGTCTCCTTGGTGCTGTTGCAGTGTTTCTCCTCGTTGCTGCATACGGCCTTGCAATTGAACCTTGTATACTTCCCGCATGTGGCTATCCCCAAAACGTTTCTCGATAGCCTGCACTAAAGCCATATAGTCTCTATTCTTTTCGATATCGATTGTTTGTAACAATTCTGCCACAGGACCGCGTAAGGCCATTGCTAGGGCAAAGCACTTTTCCTCATTTTCCCAGTCGTTTGCACAGGCAGCCATTTCAAACTGCTTCTTAATAGTAGACCATGAGGTCTGGCCATCGAATGAGGGAGGCTTCAACTCTTTTCTCCTTGGACCGCTTAAAGAACATTTTCGCAGTTTCTGTTTTCGCACTGTGTCGAGCTCTTTTGTTAGTTGCTGAACTTTGCTGTCCATTTCTTCGAATTTTTCGCCAACATTCTTCTCTATTGTATCAAATTTGTCATCAACGTTCTTCTCTATTCTATCAAATTTGTCATCAACGTTCTTCTCTATTCTTTCAAATTTGTCATCGATTTCTTCGAATTTTTGCTGGAGAGTGTTATTTTGTTCTTCCAGTTTTTGTTCTAGACTATTCTTTTGTTCGTCGAATTTTTGTTCAATGCTGCTCTTCTGCTCGTCTAGATTTTTCTTTTGTTCATCCAACTTTTGTTCGAGACTATTCTTTTGTTCATCCAGCTTTTGCTCGAGACTATTCTTTTGTTCTTCCAGATTATTCTTTTGTTCATCCATTTTCTGTTGAAGACCGTCCAAATTTTTCTTCTGTTCGTCCATTTTTAACAAGAGGAGTTGCATCATCGCAGACATGTTACTGCCGGTACTTGTCTGTTCATCCTCGTCAACATCAAAGGAATATGCATCAGGATCATGACCCTCGTTGTTCAAAGCCTCCTGAAGTCTGAGCACCAGGTCACTTTTTCCTCCACTGGCGCTGAGGCTTCTCTTGTTCAACTCGGATTTGAGTTGGACGAGGGTCAACTGCAATAGTTTTCGACCCATTCTAGCTTTTTCAAATAGTCAGAAAACACTTTTTTTTTTACACACAATACTCGTAAGTCCTATCCCACTTCTGACACCAATGTAAAATGTATGTGTGGGTACAAATGATAGAACTTATTCTTTTCAATACAAATCCCTTTATTCAGTACAGTTACAATTCACTATTTAATTGTTTCTCTCAGTACAATCCAATTTCTCAACCGCTTATACTTTTCTTATCTTTTACTTAAACCACTTAATCACTTCTCCTAATTGACACTTCAAATTTCACTTTAGAACTGATCTTGCATACCTTTGGGATGCTGGTATTTATATTCGAATGACATACTTCGAGAACAATCTTCGCCATCCAGCGTTCCATACAATTTCCAATTTGCTAGAAAATTCGATTCCACTCTCCAGTCGAGACTTTGTTCCAATATCGAAATCTTCTGGTCTTCGACATTTTCTGCTAGATGTCGCTGCTCACATTTAAGTGGTTATCACATTATTTTTTCTTCCTCGTCAACGTCAAAGGAGTATGTATCAGGATCATGTCCCTCGTTTATTATTATTATTAAGGTTGCTTTATCTTCATTAACAAATTTTCAATTTTACAAATTCATTGTTTAAAAAAACAAAAATATGAAATAGTAGGTACAATCTATTGTCCAATTGACAAGAGTTGAGTGTTCAAGTTCAAAGCCTCCTGACGTCACTTTTCTCTCCACTGGCGCTGAGGCTTCTCTTGTTCAACTCGGATCTAAGTTGGGCAAGGGTCAACTGCAATAGTTTTCGACATATTTTAGTTTTTTTTTATAAAATCACAAATTTCTTTTTTCGTTTTACACACAATAAGTCTTATCCCACTTCAGACACCAATGTGCAATGTTTGTGTGCATACAAATAATAGAACTTATTCTCTTTAATAAAAATTGCTTTATTAAACACATTTGCAATTCACAATTTAACGCTTATCTCAATTCAATCCCATTTCTCAACCTCTTATATTTTGTTATCTTTTACTTAAACCACTTCTCTTAATTCACACTTCAAATTCAACTGATGAACTAACTTGCAAACCTTGGGCATGCTGGTATTTATACTCGAAGGACATACTTCGAGAACAATCCTCGCCATCCAGCGTCCCACACAATTTTCATTTTGCTATAAAATTCGATTCCACTCTTCATTCACCAATGGTTGAGTCTTTCAAGTATCGAGATCTTCTGCTATTCGAGTATCGAAATCTTCTGCTTTGTAAGTCTAGATGACGTTGCTCACACTTAAATGGTTATCACGGTTTTGTGATACTTCTGTAAAATGTTTGTTTGGGTACAAATGATAGAACTTATTCTTTTCAATACAAATCGCTTTATTCAGTACAGTTACAATTCACTATTTAATTGTTTCTCTCAATACTGTAAAATGTTTGTGTGGGTACAAATAATAGAACTTATTCTTCTCAATACAAATCCCTTTATTCAGTACAGTTACAATTCACTATTTAATTCTTTCTCTCAGTACAATTCAATTTCTCAACCACATATACTTTTCTTATCTTTTACTTAAACCACTTAATCACTTCATCTAATTAACACTTCAAATTCAACTTTGGAACTGACTTGCATACCTTTGGGATGCTGGTATTTATACTCGAATGACATACTACGAGAACAATCCTCGCCATCCAGCGTCCCATACAATTTCCAATTTGCTAGAAAATTCGATTCTACTCTCCAGTCAATGACTTTGCTAATCCAGTATCGAAACCTTCGAGTCTTCGAGTTCCGACATTTTCTGCTAGATGTCGCTGCTCACATTTGAGTGGTTATCACATTGCTCCCTCCCTACAGTTGTTCGTCCCGAACAACTTCGTCATTCAGCATCCCGTTGAAATGACACATTCTATCCAAATGGACCACTTTAAATTTTCCTCGATCCCCACGCTGGATCCGGTAGACAACGTCATTAATGCGGGTTATCACCTTGTATGGACCTTCCCAGTCCTGTTGCAATTTTGGTGATTTGCCTTTCTTACGCTGAGGATTATACAGCCAAACCAGATCTCCTTCGTTGAAACCGGAAGATTTCGCCTTGATATCGTACCTAGTTTTCATGCGGCTGCTTGCTAGCTTCATCTTTTCTCTGGTGTCTTCATGCAATTTACGAATCCTGCTGCGTAAGTCATTCACGTACTCGTTCACCTCTTTGGGCTCCGTCGGTGGGGATCCGAATTTTGCTTTACTTGGCAACCGAATTGTTTGACCAAATAAGATCTCGGATGGTGTGTGCCCTGTTGAGCTATGGACCGCGTTTCGGTAGGCCATTAAGAAGAGGAGTATGTGTCGATCCCAATCCCGCTGGCAGTTGCTGACAACCTTAGATAGATGCTCATTCAAGGTCCGATTGAATCGCTCGACCATTCCATCAGATTGCGGGTGTAGTGGCGTTGTCCTTGTCTTTCTTATTCCCAAATATTGGCATATTTCTTGGAAGACTTTTGATTCAAAGTTTCGCCCTTGATCAGAGTGCAGCTCCATTGGGACCCCAAATCTGCTCACCCAGTTGTTGACTATCTGTTCGGCTACGGTCTTAGCCTCTTGATTTGGGATGGCAAACACTTCCGGCCACTTACTGAAGTAATCCATGACTACGAGAGTATATCGGTTTCCATTAAAGGTTTCGGGAAACGGCCCAGCGATGTCGATGGCTATTCGTTCGAAAGGTGCTCCAACATTGTATTGTTGCATTTGTCCATGTGGCTTTACTTTTGGACCCTTGGTAGCCGCACACCTTATGCACTTTTTTGCACCAATTCTCGACATCTTGTTTAGCGCTTAGCCAATAGAAACGTTCCCTTACCTTTTCCAACGTCTTGTTTATTCCCAAATGGCCTCCTGAGATTCCGTCATGTATTTCATGGAGCACTTGGTTGACTTTGGACCGTGGCACAATTAGCTGCATACGAGATGTTGTCCCATCTGCACTTTCCCATTTTCTCTTCAGCAATCCATCTTGCACAAAAAGCGAGTCCCACTGTGCCCAGTATGCCTTCAGAGTTTGGCTCCGATCTGATATCTGCCGCCAGCTTGGTCTTTCCTCGTGTTCCTTCCAGGCCAATATTGGTTCGATGTCATTGTCTGCCTGTTGGGAGGAACGGATTTCGTCTATACTCCAACCCTCTATTGGCTCAGTCCTGATCGTTTGGATAGTTGCCTGTTGTTTCGCTTCTTTACCACTGACTACTTCTGCTGGGAGGCTTTCGTTGCATTGTTTTACCTGTGAGACTGGGATAATTACCCTGGAGTCAACTTCTGCTACAGACTTCTGCCCCGCGAAGTAAACATTTCCTAACTGATGGCTTCTGGAAATTTGACCGGTTTCTTGGTAGCCGTTTCTTCCGGTTTTTCTTTCTATTTGCCTGTAACCCCAGTGCAGACAGCCTTCTCGTCGTACCGGTTCTTTACAATGCCCTTGCAAATGTCCTACTTTATCGCAGTTCCAGCAGCGCATTCTTCGGCTCTCCCGCGGGATATTTCGTTGCATAGTAGTTGGTCTTGAGCAGGAGCATTCACCAGATACTATTTCCCTTACGAAATGCATTCCTTTGGAAGCCTGATTGGATGCTTCCATCGCCAGAGCGAAGGCAAGTGCTTCAGCAAGGGTTCTTTTCCCGGCCATCCTTACTGCTGATTGTAGCTTCAAATCTGCAATTCCCCTGATGAATGCGTCCTTTGCCATTTCGTCGATTATTTCTTGGCCTGCGGTGGGATATGACAAATGTGCCAGTCTACTCACGTCTGCTTGGAGCTGTTGCAGTGTTTCTCCTCGTTGCTGCATACGGCCTTGCAATTGAACCTTGTAAACTTCCCGCATGTGGCTATCCCCAAACCGTTTCTCGATAGCCTGCACTAAAACCATATAGTCTCTATTCTTTTCGATATCGATTGTTTGTAACAATTCTGCCGCAGGACCACGTAAGGCCATCGCTAGGGCAAAGCACTTCTCCTTATTGTCCCAGTCGTTTGCACAGGCAGCCATTTCAAACTGCTTCTTATAAGTAGACCATGAGGTCTGGCCATCGAATGAGGGAGGCTTCAAATCTTTTCTCCTTGGACCGCTTAAAGAACATTCTCGCAGTTTCTGTTTTCGCACTGTGTCGAGCTCTTTCGCCAGTTGCTCAACTTTGTTGTCCATTTGTTCGAATTTTTCGCCAACATTCTTCTCTATTCTTTCAAATTTGTTATCTATTTCTTCGAACTTTTGGTGTAGAACGTTATTTTGTTCTTCCAGTTTTTGTTCTAGACTATTCTTTTGGTCGTCGAATTTTTGTTCAATGCTGCTCTTCTGTTCGTCCATTTTTTGTTCCAGACTGTTCTTCTGTTCTTCCAGATTTAATAAGAGGAGTTGCATCATTGCAGCCATGTCATTGCCGGTACTTGCCTGTTCATCCTCGTCAACATCAAAGGAATATGCATCAGGATCATGTCCCTCGTTGTTCAAAGCCTCCTGAAGTCGGAGCACCAGGTCACTTTTTCCTCCACTGGCGCTGAGGCTTCTCTTGTTCAACTCGGATTTGAGTTGGACGAGGGTCAACTGCAATAGTTTTCGACCCATTCTAGCCTTTTCAAATAGTCAGAAAACACTTTTTTTTTTTTTTTTTTTTTTTTTCTACACACACAATAAGTCCTATCCCACTTCTGACACCAATGTAAAATGTTTGTGTGGGTACAAATAATAGAACTTATTCTTTTCAATACAAATCCCTTTATTCAGTACAGTTACAATTCACTATTTAATTCTTTCTCTCAGTACAATTCAATTTCTCAACCACATATACTTTTCTTATCTTTTACTTAAACCACTTAATCACTTCATCTAATTAACACTTCAAATTCAACTTTGGAACTGACTTGCATACCTTTGGGATGCTGGTATTTATACTCGAATGACATACTTCGAGAACAATCCTCGCCATCCAGCGTCCCATAGTCAGTCAATGACTTTGCTAATCCAGTATCGAAACCTTCGAGTCTTCGAGTTCCGACATTTTCTGCTAGATGTCGCTGCTCACATTTGAGTGGTTATCACAATACAATACAATTTCTAAACCGCTTATAGTTTTCTTATCTTTTACTTAAACCACTTAATCACTTCTCCTAATAAACACTTCAAATTCAACTGATGAACTGATTTGCATACCTTGGGGATGCTGGTATTTATACTCGAATGAAATACTTCGAGAACAATCCTCGCCATCCAGCGTCCCATACAATTTCCGATTTGCTAGAAAATTCGATTCCACTCTCCAATCCCCACACTGGATCCGGTAGACAGGGTCATTAATGCGGGGTATCACCTTGTATGGACCTTCCTAGTCCTGGTGCAATTTTGGTGATTTGCCTTTCTTACGCTGAGTATTATACAACCAGACCAGATCTCCTTCGTACGGTCGACGAGAGAGTGCATCAGCATTTGAGTGGAGTTTTCCCTTGTAGTGTTGCACTTCAAAGTCGTAGCCCTGCAACTGCTCAATCCATCTTGCAACTTGGCCTTCAGGGTTCTTAAATTGGAGTAGCCATTTCAGAGCTGAGTGGTTTGTCCGGATAATGAACTTTTGCCCATATAGCTACTTATGGAAATGCTTCGTAGCCAGAATTAAATCCAGAAGCTCGCGCCGAGTTACACAGTAGTTCCTTTCAGGCCTGGAGAATACTTTGCTGAGAAAGGCACTTTCTCTTGACCATCATTAACTTGGGAGATCACAGCTCCGACCCCAACATTGCTAGCGTCTGCGTCCATGTTATAAATTCTTTTGATAAATTAAATAAACAAAATTATTTCTGAGTCAAGTGTCTCACTTTATTTCCAACTTAAATCTAATTAAAATTTTAACATTTGGTTCTATTTATTTAATTTAAAGGTGGGATGATGCTAAAACAAGAAAGATGATTACATCTGTAACGATCGAGAACTGATTAATTAATGCAAAATTTTTTAGTTTTTTTTAATATTTTCAAGATGCTAACTATGAAGGTATTCTAAATCTAGTTCTTTTTTCTCTAACTGTCAAGTTAGAGCATCGGAGGCAGAATCTGGTATGTGGTAACTTCTTCGTTTGTATACTCTTGATCGTTGATAAATATTGATAAATATTGAGCTGCAACAAAAACGTTCCATTTAAAGTCCTGATTTCTTCGTGGAAGTTGGTTAGAAATATGGAATTTTCATTGATGAGTTCAATGAATTCTTTGTTGTGAAACTGGTAATCGCATTTTGCTCTAATTCCTTTAAGAAGCTGACTTATACAGTGGGTTGAAGATAGTTTTTGAAGCTGGTTACTGTTGCATATTAATGTATCTCGGATTCGTGTGCACTGTCCTTTAATTCCAAATAGTTCTTCATGGTTGATCAAAATTTCGTTTGTTTCTAGATATATTAGCTTATTATCTTTAATTGAAGGTCTAATTAGAATATGGTTAAATTCGGTTAGTCTTGTTTTTGGTAATGAAATAGCGTAAAGCAGAATTGAACTTTTTTGAAGCATTGGTTCTGCATACTTAATAGCTTCGATTTCATTATTACATATATGGTCGAGTTTTCATTTGTGCAATAATGATCTCAATTTCAGATTTCTCCAAAAGGTTTGTATTTATTATTCCTTTTTTAGCTAATTGAATGGCTGTAAGAATTTCATTAACTTCTTCTTTGATTATGCTTCTCTCCCCTCGTTAGATTTGTAAAGGGCTTTGCAATTTTTCCGATTTTTTTAGTTCTTTCTGGTAAATGGCTATCTCTGATTGCTAATTTATTCACCTGGGTAGATTGTTTTTCTTTTAATTTTATTTTTATATTTGTTTTAATGGTTAGAATATTGTTTTTTCTGTCTATAACGGCTTCTTATTCTTTTAACGCGTCATCTCCAATGATTCCGTCGAAACTTTTTAAACCGGGTAAGACGAAAAATTCTAAGTGTGTGTCATTGCCTATACTTTGGAAAAATCTGCCACTCACCTTTCGTTCAATTGATATTTTACCACCTGCAGATTGAATTTTAAATGTTTTTTTTACTGGGGTAGAGTCTTTGGCTAATGGGAAGCTTACAAAATTTTTGTTTGCTCCCGTTTCCACTAAAAACTTTAAAATTTTTCCTTCTCTAGTTCTATACTCTAAGTATGGAATGCCAGAGAGGCATTTATCATAAAATTTGCTTCAGACTGTTGTTCATCTACTTCCTCTGTCTGATTAACCTGTATTAGGTTAGGTTAGGTAAGAATGGCTGTTGGAAATACCAACCCACTTAGGCCTATTGGCCCATTGTAATGCCACGCAGATCTATGATCTTCTTACTACTGGAACCAGTTTGAGCTTATAATAAAGCGTAGGAGACTGTTAACGTCTATTTTTTCTAGATCGTTTAGGTCGTTGTAGAAGAAAGCTATTAGATGAAGCCTCCTTCTCTGGGAGAGAGCTGGGCATGTGCAGAGTAGGTCCATGCAGCTTCTACAGAAATCATTAGTAAAAGCGCCAAGCCTTCTTACGTGCTTGCCTATGAGGCAGTGTCCAGTAATGACACCTATTATGGCGCTGAGATATTTCCTATCTAAAAGGATCAGACACTTAGAGCGACTCAGATCCAGCCTTGGCCAGATCTATTTGGTCGCTAGACATGTTTGTCCAGCAGTCCACCTAAGGTCTGTTCTTTTATTGGCATCTAGCTTTAGTGTTAGTTTGCACGTAGCGATTGGTATACCTATACTACCTTTGTCCGGTAGGATAGGTAGAGTGGTTCCAATTTTGGCGAGTTCATCGGCTCTGCAGTTCTCTGGAATGTCTCTATGGCCCGGCACCCAACAAAGGTGAATGTTGAACTGCTCTACCATCTCCATTAGAGATGATCAGCATTCAAGGGCGGTTTTAGAATATAATGAGACCGAAAATTTGCGGATATTCTTTGCAGATATCACGTTTTTCTTCAGCCAGGTCAGAGCTTCTTTAATCGCCAAAATTTCCGCCTGGAACACGCTACAGTGATTTGGAAGATGAAAAAGAGGCTTAGATTTAGCTTATCTGAGAAAACACCGCCACCAACTTCGCTATCGGTTTTAGATCCATCTGTATAGAGATGGATTGACTTGTCCTCCATGAAAGCATCTTCCTCCCAGAATGATCCAGAGGGGAAGTTTACATGGAAGTTTTTGTCAAACCAAAGTTCAGGTATGGTGTAATCGATGTTCTCTGTGAGGATTCCTAATGTATTAAGAATGTTGGCGTGGCCAAATGAATTATTTCTCCAATGTTTAATCACTTTAAGGCGAATAGCTGCAGCCGCAGCTACTGTGTCAGAGAGGGCAAAGTCGTTTCCACCGACTTTCCTTTACAGTAGGCATGTTGAGAAATTGACAGAAGTCTTGGATCAACTTTAGCTCGAATATGGATATCAATCAGTGGTTCTAAAGTTTTCAGAAGGAAAGATGATAGACTTATAGGTCTGAGGTCCTTTAGGACAACATGAGAACATTTTCCAGCGTTGGGAATGAATACTATATTGACTTCTCTCCATAACAGTGGAATGTGGATAAGTTCTACACAGCTCCTCATAATATTTTCTAAGACAGGCAGAATAATATCTGAGGACCTCTGTAGCTCGGCAGGTATTATACCGTCCGGACCAGCAGACTTGTATGGTTTGAAGCTATGCAGCGCCCAGAGCAGTTAGTCTCTCGTAATCAGACCATGAATTTTGGTCACGGTTGCAGTAGGCTTGTTTGGGCTGCTACTGGCCGCGAGTTGGGAGCTACCTGGAAAGTGGGTGTCCAGAAGCAGGTTGAGTGATTCATCACTTGAGGTTGTCCAAGAGCCATCGGTTTTTTTCAAACAGCTGGGCATCATAGGATTTGTGGAGAGGATTTTTCTTAGCCGCGATGCCTCAGAGGTTTCTGTAATTTTGTCGCAGAATGACCTCCAGGATTGTCGCTTTGCCTTCCTCAGTTCTTTTTTGTATAATTTGAGGGATTCTTTATATGAGTCCCAGTCGGTCACTTTTCTTGTGCTTTTTGCTGCGTTGAAAAGTTTTCTGCAGGCGTTTCTGAGCAGTCCCAGTGCCGATGTCCACTAATGTGGCTTTTTCTTGCCTCTTGGTTGAATAAGAGGGCAGGAAGTGGCCATAGCCTTATTGAGAGCCAGAGTAAATTCCCTGACTTTCATGTCAAGCTCATTGGTGTCACGCGGGGGACTTGATAGTTCAGAGGATAACGTTTTTGACAGTATTCCTCTGTATTTTGACCAATCAGTTTTCCGGTAATTCCGGACAGTTGATTGGTTGGGGGGAGCATCACTCAGACTAAATGGGATGTATCTATGGTCTGAAAAGGAGTGTTCAGACGATACCATCCAGTTTGTTAGCCTTTGGGTGATGCTGTCGGAGACAAGAGTAATATCTAACACTTCTTGTCGGTTTCTTGTTATAAAAGTGGGCTCATTGTCAATATTGCAAATTAAGAGGTTAGTAATTAAAATATAGTCTAAAAGTGACTCACCTCTATCATTGATGTCGGTACTGCCCCATACCGTATGATGTGCGTTAGCGTCGCATCCGATTATGAGGCCAGTTTTTTGCCTTCCATCTTCCAGTACCACCCTTTCTAGGTTATCACCAGGGAGAGGGCCCACTTGGTCGTGGCCAAGGTAAGCCGATGCCAGCCTTTGGCAGTCTCTAGTCTGGCAACGGTTAAGTCGGGGTCACTGAGGTTGGGAAGTAGAAATACATTAAGGCTACGTTTCACTAATATACAAGTTCTAATCTTACCTTTGTCTCTTGTATCGAGCGGAGCGTATGTGGGTGTCTTAAGTCCACGAACCACGCCTTCTGCAATCCATGGTTCCTGGATTAGGATTATGTCTTCTGCGTTTTTAGAAAGACGCAGAATGAGTGCGGCCGAAGCCTTTTTTGAGTGGTGAAGTTTAATCTGTAGAAACCGTATCATTGCTAGAGTCTTGCAGAGTCGCCTCCACCACGGTGGTATTGAGGTCCTCCGATTCTGAAGATGTGCCCAAGAGCTCATCTTCTATCTCTGATCGTGTAGGACCTCTAATTGCTTCGTCATCGGGTTCCATTTCCGACAGTGTATCAGAAGAGGAGACCGACGGCTTGATAGTCACCTCGGACAGATTGGAGTCGTCGCTATCCCATTCTGGAAAGGATGTCGACGTGCCAAGATCCAAGCATCCAGCTCATCCTTTTTGTACACCCTTAAACGAATGGACTCGAAGCCGAACCGAATCATGCCTTTCGTCTGCGCCAGAGGATTAAGGGATTCCTTATTGATCACAATTAACGCGCATCTATAGGAACCCCTTAGTTCCTGGCCAAATCTCTCCTAAACCATCGATGGCCTTGGTGAAGATATCGAGAGATCTCTGGTTGGAACAAGCGATGAGCTTGACATGGCCTTGGTGCCAGCCAGCGTCGCTTGTGATAGGAGGTGGTCCGGGGTTTTCCCGCATGATGGCCAAGAAGTTGCTTGAAAGCTTCAGCTTGACCAGTTGCCACCGTTCCGGTGTGATGGAACCGTCGGTATCGCTCCTGTCGATCACCGCGATCACCAATGCGTCCTTTAGGACTTCATTTTAAGATCTCAGAGATGTGCTGTTGGATGGCCCAGGGGTTGTAGAACTATATGTTTTGGGCCTCTTGGAAACCGGTACGATCTCTGGCACTTAGAGGAGACCTTTGACGTTTTGGGAGCAGTGGAAGCAGTGGGTAATCCGTCTTTTAGGATGTTTTTAGCCCACTCAACCTTGCTCTTTATTTCCGCACTTCTCTCAACCTACGGAATGGATCCGAAGGTTTTGGTAATGCGTGAAGCATTTCGGCGTCTTATATAGAGCGCCTTAGATGGAGCTTGCCGATGCGGCTGAGCTCCAGATTTCTCCTTGGAGGGAGGAGTTTTGGTAGCAGCAACAAGTCCGTGGCCTGCCACAAACTTGCTGCTGCTAGGGGTGGAGGAAGTGATAGGACCATGGCTTGCCATAGTCTTAACACTTCCTGAATTCTTATTTTTAGGCTCGTTCCGTTTGCCTTTAGAGGATGGCGCACCATGGCCTGCTACGGTTTTGCCTCCTCTCGGCAATGCAGGAGCCTTGCCGGTAATCGGTGTAGCTTCGGCTTCTTTTTTTTTGGTTTTTTCCATGAATGGTCCCACGAGTAGCGGAGAAAGGGCTGTCCATCTGTACAGAGATACGCTGTATACAGATAAGGCTAGCTAATCCGGAGGTCGCCAGGTATCCGGATACTCCGTTCGCGACTGAGCTCTTTTTGGAGATACTGGGCCCGCAGCCAGGTTGACCTTCAGCACGGGTCGTATGACACTTTGATCCAGCCCAGGGGAAGAAGGGAGTGCTTTGTGAGTTGCGGAGGGGGGGGGAGCATCCTTTGTTTTCAGGACTCGTCTGGAGAATTTGTTCTCAAGATTCATTGACCCTACTCAGCCTTTACAACTCGACAAGTTCGATGCTCGCGGTAGAAGCTGATGACTGTATTACTGGAGATATTTTTCGATCTCTGCTTGAGAATACTGTTGATCTGCTGGATTTTTTCACTATGATCATCTCCTTCTGTTGTTGTTATATTAAACAACTTTTGCTGTTTTGGACGGTAGTTGTCCGAATCGTTTGGTCGTTTTGAATAATGGTTATTAGTTTGATTTGCTGGTTTATTCGTATAGTATATTTGCTTTGTCTGGATGGATCTATCGATTTCCATACGTTCAGCTGGTTTAGTTGGTCTTGGTGGAGCATTATTATTCCGTCAATATTGGTTGTCATGTTGTATGTTGTATGCTTTGATTGCTTGCTGAATTGGTAATGGCCTTGGAGACAAATTATGTTTTTTAGGCTCTTGTTGTTTTGACAATATTTGATTTATTGGGGCCGAAATTGTGTTTGCCACGCCCTTTTTGTGGATAACTACGTTTCTGAAATTTAGATTTTGAACCTCAAGGCAAGATGTGTAGGCCTCTGGTAAAGTCTGGGGCTTTTGTATAATCAGACAGATCACCATTCAATCCCCTTATAAACACACCAAGCGCACGATTTCTATAGCTTTTAGTGAGTGCCTTCACTGTTTCGCTTGAGTAATCTTCAGCTCTAATTTTGTTAATGATGAGCGAAAGCTTATGATCTACTTTCGCGTAAAATTCGTATATACTTGAGTTTCTTCGTATCATTATGCCTAGTTGGTGTTCGAAAGTTCTGATATCTCTCTTGTTGCATAATGTATGGATAAACATCTTTTAATTGAGGCCCAGTCTTCATCAAATATGTTATATGAGATGAGAGCAGTATCAGCATGACCTCTTATTTTTTGTCGAATACTTTGCAGTATTGATCGGTAAATCGATTTGTTACGAACTATTTCGTAATCTTTTAAGATGTTTTCTACTGTATGCACCCAAGAAATATATTGCAGTGGATTGCCATCGAATACTTGTAATTCTATGACGCAATCAAGCAGTTTGCTTATTTCCTTCAGGTCGTTTTCAGTGAGGGGTGGTTGAAGGGTTTGAGGTGATACAGGATCACTTAGATTTTTGCTTCTAAAGTCAAAAGCCTTGAATCTATTTTCCTAACTAATTCAATTTGTGCGTTAAGTGCACCGGTTAACTGAGTAATCGCGTCGTGAATCGCTTCCAAAATTACGTGTATATTTTAAACTACTGCTTTAATTTAATTAAATTTGTTGGTGTTTGAAGTGAAAAAAAGGGTTTCTGATATTGATAATGTTACTTAATTAAATTCGATTTATTCGATAGTTTCAAGTTAAAAAAGGTTTTTAATATTGGTAAGTAGTTTTACTAATTGAATATTATGTATTTAATTTTGTACTCACATGAGTAAAATCAGCATCTTCTTTATTGAGACTTGTTAGCAGGATCCAGCGCTGACCGGATGTTCGGTATATTTTACTAATTTTGTTCTTGCGAGTATTGTCGCGAGACTAATTTGTATGTATATGCACTCGCGAAAGAATTCTGTCCTTATAAAGTTTTAACTTTAAAATCACCTTATAATACTCACGGGTATTTAAACGCTCAGGACGATCTGTTTTTAAGGTTCCTTTATACTCGTAAATCTATGTTACTTTCTATTATTTAAGGTTCCTACAACAAACTTTTCGCAACGCGTTCGAATAATCTTACGGGTATTAAAGCACGAAGGAATTTTCACTCCTTTTTGGTTCTTGTTATCTTGTTGTCTTTATGTTATCGACACACGTATTAATGTTCTTACGGTTATTAAACGCATGTCTCTGCTCGGGCGCCAGTTAAAAATTCTTTTGATAAATTAAATAAAAAAATTTATTTCTGAGACAAGTGTCTCGCTTTATTGCCAACTTAAATACAATTACAATTTTAAGATTTGGTTCTATTTATTAATTTTAAGGTGGGAAAATGTATAACAAATGGGAATGGGTTATGGAATTTACAATGACTAAGCAAATATGTTGCAGTCGGATATTCTATCCGTCTCCGTTGTAGTTCACAGGTTGCCAGGGCGTGTGCTGACTTAGCTATCTTGATGTTTCAGCTTTACCGGCGCGTGTGCTGACCAATGCTTGTTTGATGTGATACCTTCCACGATGAACATTTTTCCGGGCGTGGAGTAAACCAAGGTGGGGGCACTGTACAGCTGTCGCTTCAGTTTTTGAAATGCTTTTTCAAATTCTCCAGACCACCTGAACTGTCGGCCTTTTTCCGTAAGTTGATGCAGGCTCTTTGCAATACCAGCAAAATCCTTTACGAACCTTCTGTAGTACGTGGCGAGTCCCAAGAAGCTTCTCAGTTAGTGTTTATCTTTTGGAGCAGGCCAGCTTTTCACGTCCTCGATTTTGTCAGGAACTGTCCTTACTCCTTCCGCTGATATAATGTGACCCAGATATTTTACTTCGGACGGAACAAGGCGCATTTTTCTGGGTTGAGCTTTAAATGAGCACTTCGCATCTTCTCAAACTCTTCTTTTAGATTTTCGGGGTGCTCCTCGAACGTCTTGCCTATGACGATAACATCATCCAAATACACTAGGCAGGTTGTCTAAGTGAGTCTTTGCAATGTTCGCTCCATTAGTCGCTCGAAGGTGACCGGAGCGTTGCACAGTCTAAACGGCATCACTGCAAACTGCTAAACACCGCTTCCTGTAGTGAAGGCAGTTTTCTCACGATACGTACGATTTATCTCTACCTGCCAGGAACCGCTCTTCAAGTCAAGAGTTGAAAACCATTTAGCTCCAGAAAGCATATCCAAAGTGCCATCGATTCGCGGAAGTGGGTAGCTGTCCTTTTTACTGACACCGTTGAGACGTCGGTAGTCTACACAAAACCTCATGCTGCCATCTTTTTCTTCACGAGGACCACTGGAGATGTCCACGGAATTTGCGATTCTTCAATCAGTTACTCAACTTTCATATTCAACACCATTTGAAACAGCGAGTGTTCCAGAAAGCTTTAAACGGACAATAATTTTCCTCTATATAAGAAAGGATCGTACGACAACCCAGAAAATTATCGAGGCATTTCTTTCCTGAATACGTCAGTTAAGCTGTTTAGTACCTTAATCTTCAATAGACTTACGTAGTGGATCGAAAACAAGAAAATACTGAATGAATTTCAAGCTGGATTTAGGAGAAACTATTCGACCTTAGACCAAATATTCACCCTGACGAATATCGCGGAGAGCTTCAAAAGAAGGAACAAGAAGTTATACGCTTTCTTCGTCGACTTTCGTGCTGCCTTTGATTCTATTGCACGTGAAGCACTTTTTTTAAAAGCTGTATAAGATGGGAATCTCTAGCAAAATTGTAATTTTTTTTGAAAGCGATGTATGAAAGCAACATCGCGTACGTATGGGATGGTGCACTTGTATCTGAGGTCTTTGAAACGCAAATGGGTGTCAAACAAGGTTATGTTCTGAGCACGCTACTTTTTATATTATTCATAAATGATATTGTAGAGGCAATTGGAGAACGAATTCATTTTGGAAGTATGCAGATACCAGGACTAGTTTTCGCCGACGATATAGTTATAGTTTTATAGATACATATAGAGTTTCTTTTGGATTCAGTTGAAGGATTGCAGCGAGTGATCAAGCGACTGGAGAGTTATTGTGATCTTTGAAATCTGTCTGTTAACTTAGAGAAATCCAAAATTATGATATTCAGAGCTGGTGGCGGTAGATATGCTCGTAATGAAAAATGGACCTACAAAGGAGAGATTATTTCAATAGTTCGGGAGTATAAGTATCTAGGCGTATTAATTACGGCAAATCTTAGTCTGAAAAAGAATTTCCAACTTAAAGTGGCGAAAAGAGCTGTTTCTTCAGCATGGGGCCGATGCATCAATAATAAATATATTGAGCACAGCTCTAAGATTAAATTATTTCGTGCGACTGCTGCCTCTATATTAGGTTAGGTAAGAGTGGCTGTTGGAAATACCAACCCACTTAGGCCTATTGGCCCATTGTGATGCCACGTGGATCTATGATCTTCTTACTACTGGAACCAGTTTGAGCTTTTAATAAAGCGTAGGAGACTGTTAACGTCTATTTTTTCTAGATCGTTTAGGTCGTTGTAGAAGAAAGCTCCTAGGTGAAGCTTCCTTCTCTGAGAGAGAGCTGGGCATGTGCAGAGTAGGTGGGGGATTGTCTCCTCCTCTTCCTCGTCCATGCAGCTTCTACAAAAATCGTTAGTAAAAGCGCCAAGCCTTCTTGCGTGCTTGCCTATGAGGCAGTGTCCGGTAATGACACCTATTATGGCGCTGAGATGTTTCCTTTCTAAGAGGATCAGACACTTAGATCGACTCAGATCCAGCTTTGGCCAGATCTGTTTTGTCGCTAGACATGTTTGTCCAGCAGTCCACCTAAGGTCCGTTCTTTTATTGGCATCTAGCTTTAGTGTTAGTTTGCACGTAGCGATTGGTATACCTATACTACCTTTGTCTGGTAGGATAGGTAGAGTGGTTCCAATTTTGGCGAGTTCATCGGCTCTGCAGTTCCCTGGAATGTCTCTGTGGCCCGGCACCCAACAGAGGTGAATGTTGAACTGCTCTGCCATCTCCATGAGAGATGATCGGCATTCAAGGGCAGTTTTAGAACACAATGAGACCGAGTCCAGGGACTTGATGGCGGCCTGACTATCCGAAAATATGCGGATATCCTTTGCAGATATCACGTTTTTCTTCAGCCAGGACAGAGCTTCTTTAATCGCCAAAATTTCCGCCTGGAACACGCTACAGTGATTTGGAAGACGGAAAGAGAGGCTTAGGTTAAGCTTATCTGAGAAAACACCGCCACCAACTCCGCTGTCGGTTTTAGATCCATCTGTGTAGAGATGGATTGACTTGTCCTCCATGAAAGCATCCTCCTCCCAGAATGATCTAGAGGGGAAGCTTACATGGAAGTTTTTGTCAAACCAAAGTTCAGGTATGGTGTAATCGGTGTTCTCTGTGAGGATTCCTAATGTATTAAGAATGTTGGCGTGGCCAAATGAATTATTTGTCCACTGTTTAGTCGCTTTAAGGCGAATAGCTGCAGTCGCAGCTACTTGCTTGCTAAAAATGTCGAGGGGTGTCAAGTGAAGCAGAATATCTAATGCCGCAGAGGGGGTAGACCGCAAGGCTCCGCTTGTGCATAGACATGCTGTTCTTTGGACTCTGCTTAATTTAATGCAGTTGACTGCATTTTCCAAGGCCCCGTAAGTGAGTATCGGTCTTATGACCGAGATGTATAGCCAGTGGGTTATGCGAGGTTGAAGGCCCCATTTGTTCCCAATGGCTTTCTTGCAGGAGAATAAAGCTATTGTAGCTTTATTGACTCTTTCTTGAATGTTAGGTTTCCAGTTTAGTTTCCTGTCAAAAATCAGACCCAGATATTTTGCTGTATCGGAGAAAGCTAAACTGGTACCGTTTATTGAAGGAGGGTCTATGATTGGAATTTTATATTTCCTAGAAAAGAGGACAAGATCAGTTTTATGGGGGTTTATTCCCAATCCACAGCGATCTGCCCAGCAGGTTAATCTGTTAAGATTTACTTGGAGGAGTTCTTTAATGGTATTTAAATGTTTTCCTGAGACGGCTATGGCAACGTCATCCGCATAGGCAATCACTCTGCTACCCCCCGCTTCCAGGTATATCAGTAGTTCGTTAACCACTAAGTTCCAAAGAAGGGGGGAGAGGACACCGCCTTGCGGCGTACCCCTGCTGACATATCTTTTAGCAGAAGTCTCACCCAGTTTGGAGTTGATTATCCTGCTTGTTAGCATTAGATTAATCAGCTCCCCAAGTGAGTCGTCTACCTGCAGAGTTGACAACGCAGTCGTGATTGCGGATGTGTTGACGTTGTTAAAGGCGCCCTCTATGTCCAGGAAAGCAACCATTGTGTACTCCTTATATTGTAGGGATCGTTCGATGTGGCTAGTCAGAGAGTGCAAAGCCGTTTCCACCGACTTTCCTTTACAGTAGGCATGTTGAGCCGTAGACAGAAGTCTTGGATCAACTTTAGCTCGAATATGGATATCAATCAGTCGTTCTAAAGTTTTCAGAAGGAATGACGATAGACTTATGGGTCTGAGGTCCTTTGGGACCACATGAGAACATTTTCCAGCTTTGGGAATGAATACTACATTGACTTCTCTCCATAACAGTGGAATGTGGATAAGTTCTACACAGCTCCTCATAATATTTTCCAACACTGGTAGAATAATATCTGAGGATCTCTGTAGCTCGGCAGGTATAATACCGTCCGGACCAGCAGACTTGTATGGTTTGAAGCTATGTAGCGCCCAGAGCAGTTTGTCTCTCGTAATCAGACTATGAATTTTGGTCACGGTTGCAGTAGGCTTGTTTGGGCTGCTACTGGCCGCGAGTTGGGAGCTACCTGGAAAGTGGGTGTCCAGAAGCAGGTTGAGTGATTCATCACTTGAGGTTGTCCAAGAGCCATCGGTTTTTTTCAAACAGCTGGGCATCATAGGATTTGTGGAGAGGATTTTTCTTAGCCGCGAAGCCTCAGAGGTTTCTGTAATTTTGTCACAGAATGACCTCCAGGATTGTCGCTTTGCCTTCCTCAGTTCTTTTTTGTATAATTTGAGGGATTCCTTATATGAGTCCCAGTCGGTCACTTTTCTTGTGCTTTTTGCTGCGTTGAAAAGTTTTCTGCATGTGTTTCTGAGCAGTCCTAGTGCCGATGTCCACCAGTGTGGCTTTTTCTTGCCTCTTGGTTGAATAAGAGGGCAGGAAGCGGCCATAGCCTTATTGAGAGTCAGAGTAAATTCCCTGACTTTCATGTCGAGCTCATTGGTGTCACGCGGGGGACTTGATAGTTTGGAGGATATCGTTTCCGATAGGATTCCTCTATATTTTGTCCAATCAGTTTTCCGGTAGTTCCGGAAAGTTGGTTGGCGAGGGGGAGCATCACTCAGACTGAATTGGATGTACCTATGGTCCGAAAAGGAGTGTTCAGACGATACCATCCAGTTTGTTAGCCTTTGGGTGATGCTGTCGGAGACAAGAGTAATATCTAAAACTTCTTGTCGGTTTTTTGTTATGAAAGTGGGCTCATTGCCAATATTGCAAATTAAGAGGTTAGTACTTACAATATAGTCTAAAAGTGACTCACCTCTATCATTGATGTCGGTACTGCCCCATACCGTATGATGTGCGTTGGCGTCGCATCCGATTATGAGGCCAGTTTTTTGCCTTCCCGCTTCCAGTACCACCCTTTCTAGGTTATCACCAGGGAGAGGGCCCACTTGGTCGTGGCCAAGGTAAGCCGATGCCAGCCAGTATGAGCCTTTGGCAGTTTCTAATCTGGCAACGGTTAGGTCGGGGTCACTGAGGTTGGGAAGTAGAAATACATTAAGGCTACGTTTCACTAATATACAAGTTCTAATCTTACCTTTGTCTCTTGTATAGAGCGGAACGTATGAGGGTGTCCTAAGTCCACGAACCACGCCTTCTGCAATCCATGGTTCCTGGATTAGAATAATGTCTTCTGCGCTTTTGGAAAGACGCAGAATGAGTGTGGCCGAAGCCTTTTTTGAGTGGTGGAGATTAATCTGGAGAAACCGTATCATTGCTACAGTCTTCCAGAGTCGCCTCCACCACGGTGTTGTTGAGGTCCTCCGATTCTGAAGATGTGCCCAAGAGCTCATCTTCAATCTCTGATCGTGTAGGACCTCTATTTGCTTCGCCATCGGTTTCCATTTCCGACAATGTGTCAGAATCGGAGACCGACGGCTTTGTAGTCACCTCGGACAGATTGGAGTCGTCGCTATCCAATTCTGGAAAGGATATCGATGCTCCAAGATCCACGGTTGTGATGTCAGGTGTTAAAGGAGGAGGAGGTTGCTTATCAGCATCCAACTCATCCTTTTTGTACACCCTTAAATGAATGGACTCGAATCCAAACCGAATCATGCCTTTCGTCTGCGCCAGAGGATTAAGGGATTCCTTATTGATCACAATTAACGCGCATCTATAAGAACCCCTTAGTTCCTCCAGTTTCGCGACTTTCCAGTCATGAGTCGGAAGAGTCGGGTTGCTGAGCCGGATGATTTCCAGGATATTTTCTGGAGAGGAGGGTTCGGCTGGAATCCAGGTACGAGTTCGAGGTCTACTAGGAATGTCTTCCTTAGATACGACCTCGAGTTTTGCACCTGGCCAAACCTCTCCTAAACCATCGATGGCCTTGGTGAAGAGATCGAGAGATCTCTGGTCGGAGCAAGCGATGAGCTTGACATGGCCTTGGTGCCAGCCAGCGTCGCTTGTGATAGGAGGTGGTCCTGGGTTCTCCCGCATGATGGCCAAGAAGTTGCTGGAGAGCTTCAACTTGACCAATTGCCACCGTTCCGGTGTAATGGAACCGTCGGTATCGCTTCTATCGATCACCGCGATCACCAATGCGTCCTTTAGGACTTCGTTATAAGACTTCAGAGATCTGCTGTTGGATGGCCCAGGGGTTGTGGAACTGTGAATTTTGGGCCTCTTGGAAACCGGTACGGTTTCCTCCAACGATCTCTGACGCTTAGAGGAGTCTTTTGACATTTTGTGAGCAATGGAAGCAGTGGGAAATCCGTCTTTTAGGATGTTTTTAGCCCACTCAACCTTGCTCTTTATTTCCGCACTTCTCTCCACCTCCGGAATGGATCCGAAGGTTTTGATAATGCGTGAAGCATTTCGGCGTCTTATGTATAGCGCCTTAGATGGAGCTTGCCGATGCGGCTGAGCTCCAGATTCCTCTTTGGAGGGAGGAGTTTTGGTAGCAGCAACAAGTCCGTGGCCTGCCACAAACTTGCTGCTGCTGGGGGCGGGGGAAGTGATAGGACCATGGCTTGCCACAGTCTTAACACTCCCCGAAGGAGTTTTGGTAGCAGCGACAAGTCCGTGGCCTGCCACAAACTTGCTGCTGCTAGGGGCGGAGGAAGTGATAGGACCGTGGCTTGCCACAGTCTTAACACTCCCTGAAGGAGTTTTGGTAGCCGCGACAAGTCCGTGGCCTGCCACAAACTTGCTGCTGCTAGGGGTGGAGGAGGTGATAGGACCATGGCCTGCCACAGTCTTAACACTTCCTGAATTCTTTTTATTTGGCTTGTTCCTTTTGCCTTTAGAGGATGGCGCACCATGGCCTGCCACAGTTTTGTCTCCTCTCGGCAATACAGGAGCCTTGCCGGTAGTCGGTGTAGTCACCGTTCCACCGCCCGGTAATTGAGGAGTACCGGCCTCGGTTTTTGTTGTCAGGTTGTTGTCCATAATAGTCCCACGAGTAGCGGAGAAAGGGATGTCCATCTGTACAGAGATCCGCCATATACAGATAAGGCTAGCTAATCCGGAGGTCGCCAGGTATCCGGATACTCCGTTTGCGACTGAGCTATTTTTGGAGATACTGGGCCCTCAGCCAGGTTGATCTTCGGCACGGGTCGTATAACACCTTGATCCAGCCCAGGGGAATGATGGAGTGCTTTGGGAGTTGGGGAGGGGGGGGGGGGGGGGAGCATCCTTTGGTTTCAGGACTCGTCTGGAGAATTTCTTCTCGAGAGTCATTGACCCTACTCAGCCTCTACAACTCGACAAGTTCGATGCTCACGGTATATTACTATATAGTACTCAAGTTTGGGGTTACTGCCAGTTTGAAGAGGTTGAAAGATTCCGGAGATGTTTTCTGAAACGAATTTTCCGGTTACCAAATTCCACTCCAAATTACATGCTTCATTTGGAAACAACAGTGCCACCCCTATTTTTAGATACGCTTAAACTGCACTTTGAATATGTTATAAAAGTACTGGAGTTGAAAGAAGAACGGCTTCCTAGACTATTGCTCAAGAGAGCTATGTCGACAAGGGGAAATCTTATTAAAAAGTGGGAGGATTTGGGGGATAACATCGGTGAAAATGTGCGCATTGCCACAGACATTAGTAGTGCTGATTTAAGGAAGATTTTTACAAAACTATTAAAGAGAGTAAACTTCACTTTGTACGATAAATGTTAAACGGAAGCAGTAACTTCACAACATAGAGTACTTTACAGTCAACTGAATTATAATCTTCAAGAGCACACGTACTTTCTCAATCGCTTTCCGCTGAAGATGATTAATTTAATATTTAAAGTAAGAGGTGAAATAATCAATTTAAATTACATCACACATCGTTCTGACCTGCCAATTCTATGTGACCTGTGTAACCTACAAGAAAGGTAGGATGTATACTATTTTATTACCAGATGTCCTATCTTAAGCGAATTTCATGTGGGATACTTTGGTGTAAGCAAAATGGATATGAATGATGTTCTGAGCATTTTAAACGGTGAACTTGGTTGGGAAGCTTTGTATAAATACACTTCAATCGCACAGGATTACAGAACACGTATTATTGAAGGAGACTTCTAAATAAACGTATGTATTAAATTTTATTTAACGAATTATCAATCTGGCAGACGGGCTTGGGCCAAACCATAGTAAACTTAAATTTATCAAATTGTAATAGTTACTTTAAGTACTTTTTCTTTTAAATAAAGTTTTCAATACTACTAAAACACCATTTCGGCAGCTTCTGTTTTCTTCTGTTGGCCAATGGAAGACGCCTTGCAGGTTGACGGATTGGTCGAGCGTCTCCGATGTCAATGTGGTGATGAGCAATATGCGTATGTCCATATTCTCCGTCCTGTGTAGCAAATACGAGTATATCAGCGTACTCACCGATTAGTTTTTCTGCCAGGATTCGCTGATCTTCCTCCAGATTACAGAGGCTGAGAATTTTGTTCTTGATTTTTATGTTCTGAACTGTTCCGACCGGTGTTGCACCCTTTGTTTCCATTGTGGTCGATATAGCCTCAACAGGTTCGCATTTTCATATTACTTCCCCCTTTTTAACCTTTACACTGAATGTTTTTGGGTTTAGAATTGTCACATGGACCATGTTGTTCTTTGGTTCCACTAAGATCTTTCCCACCATGAAGTCTCTCCGATTTTCTGGTTCCATTAAATAGAATCGGTGGCCACCTTCTGCTTTTGCCCAAACAATTCCTTCCGACGAAGGCTCTAGAATCTGATTTCTGCAGATGACGACGTTTAAGACGGAAGTATTTGCGTTTCCGTATATCATTGGTATCTCCATGTTTCCGTATTTCGAGGTTTGTGCTCCAAAGTCCACTACTAGTCCATGTTCTTTCATGAAATCTGTGTCAATGATACACTCATCATATATGTCAGCCACCAGAAAAACATGAGAGAACATTTTTATACGGACCTCACCATATACCTTAGCCGTTTCTCCCGTAGCTGCTCTCAAGCTGCAACTGCTGGTGTTATGCAACCAGGATTTCTGTACCAGATCCCTCCTGATGATTGAGGCCGTGGCACCGTTGTCTATTGTTGCATCCATTTTTCTTTTCCACTTACTACTTCTACTAGAAGGCTTTATTGAAGCGACAGCTGTGGAATGCCCCCACCTTGGGTTACCCCACGCCCGGAAAAATGTTCATCGTGGACCCAGACGCTAGCAAAGTTGGGGTCGGAGCTCTGATCTCCTAAGTTCATAATGGTCAAGAGAAAGTGGTTGTATATTACAGCAAAGTATTCTCCAGGCCTGAAATGAACTACTGTGTAAATCGGCGCGAGCTTCTGGCTTTAATTCTGGCTGAACCTTGAATTCCAAGTTGGAAGATGGATTGAGCAGTTGCAGGACTACGACTTTGAAGTGCAACACCGCAAAGGAAAACTCCACTCAAATGCTGATGCTCTGTCTCGTCGACCGTGCGGAGTAAAATGCGAACATTGCAACCGTAAAGAAGCGAAAGAACAGGCCACATGATCAGGACTAAGCCATTAGAGGGTTGGATTATATACGAAATCTGTCCCTCCCAACAGGTAGACAATGACATCGAATCAATATTGGCCAGGAAGGAACACGAGGAAAGTCCAAGCTGACGGGAGATATCGGACCGAAGTCAAACTCTGAAAGCGCATGGGACCATATCTCGTATGCAGCTAAACTTACTACGGTCCAGGTTCAGCCAAGTGCTCCATAAAATGCTTGACCGAAACTCAAGTGGTCATTTGAGAATAGCCAAGACATTGGAAAAGGTAAGAGAACGCTTCTCTTGGCTAAGGGCAAAACATTGCAAAAATTGGTGCAAAAAGTTCATAAGGTGTGCAGCTACCAAGGGCCCAAGAGTAAAGCCACAGGGGCGAATACAACAATACAATGTCGAAACACCATTCGAACTAATAGCCATCGACATCGCTGGTCCGTTTCCCGAAACCTTTAATGGCAACTGATACAGCCTTGCAGTCATGGATTACTTCCGTAAATGACCGGAAGTGCTTGCCATCACAAATCAGGAGGCTAAGAAAGTAGCAGAAGAGATAGTCAATAAATGGGGGAGCAGATTTTTGGTCGCAATAGAACTACACTCTGATCAAGAGCGAAGATTTGAGCCAAAAGTCTTCCAAGAAGTGTGCCAATATTTGGGAATAAGGAAGACAAGGATAAACGCCCCTACACCCTCAATCTGATGGAATGGTCTAGCGATTCAATCGGATCTTGAATGAGCATCTATCTAAGGATTGGGATCGACACATACCCCTCTTATTAATGGCCTACCGATACGCGGTCCACAGCTCAACAGAACACACACCATCCGAGATCTTATTTGGTCAAACAGTTCGGTTGCCAAGTGAAGCAAAATTCGGATCCCCGCCTACGGAGCCCAAAGAAGTGAACTACTACGTATTTGAATTGCGCAGCAGGATTCGTAAATTGCATGAAGACACCAGAGAAAAGATGGCATCAAGGCGAAATCTTCCGGCTTCAACGAAGGAGATCTGGTCTGGTTGTATAATCCTCAGCGTAAGAAAGGCAAATCACCAAAATTGCAACATGACTTGGAAAGTCCATACAAGGTGATAACCCACATTAATGATGTTGTCTACGGGATCCAGCGGGGGGCTCGAGGAAAATTGAAGGTGGTCCATTTGGATGAATGTGTCATTTCAACGGAATGATGAATGACAAAGTTGTTCGGAACGAACAACTGTAGGGAGGCAGAAGTGTGATAACCATTTAAATATGAGCAGCGTCATCTGGGTTTACATAGCAGAAGATTTCGATACTCGAAGAGCAGAAGATTTCCATACTTAAATAGCAAACACTCAACCATTGGTGAATGTATAGCGGAATTAAATTATATAAATGATTAAATTGTGAATTGTAATTGTATTGAATAAAGCAATTTGTATTGAAAAGAATAAGTTCTATCAATTGTACCCATACAAACATTTTATAATATTATAAACTTTATTTTCCTTCTCCTAGGTTTTACAATTTTACAAATATTTACTTCTCCCTATCCACGACTATGTCCTCCGGCTGGCAAAAAAAGACCTCCTTCAGGATGGTTTCCTTCTTCGTGAAGTTGTTGCTGTTGCCGATTGTTAATACTAATGCTACCTAGAAATTACAGAGGGCGCGCAAATGGATTGAAGGACTATATACATTTTTTTTTTAATATACATTACAAATAATATAATGTACAAAATTATTACAACTCGGTCAACCTGACTCAGTGATCGACCTCGATCACGAGAGCAAACAAATAGAATTAAAAAATTAAAATAAGCGCTCCTCTAACATTTAAGAATACCTAATAGGCTTCGTGTTGCCTTTCACTGTCAGCGACCATAGAGCCCAGCCCCCCATTTGCTATTAACAACTTGCGTATGCGTACACCTTCCACAACACCATTGTATGGCAATTGTGTTAATTGACAATTATCGATGTCCCTAACAACATAGCGGTCATTCAGCAAAACTTTATGAATAACGTATGGGCCCCTGTACTTCGGAATGAACTTCTTATTTGTTCCGCCCGAGGTGTCAACGTGTCGGATAACCAGGAAACCGCCGACTGTTATACGTCTTTTCAGGCACACTGTGTTTCAAGAAATATTGTTCGTTGTACTCCTGCGATCTCTCTATACCACGTAAAGCCCTTAATCGTATTGCATCCAAGTCCCGTTCCGCACCACGATCAAACCGGTCACGTAAATACTCCGTTAGTTCGTCAATAATCTTGCCACGCTGATCTACCCCAAAGAGTAATTTGCTTGGGGTCTCTTTTATTGAGCTGTGCATTGTATTGTTGATAGCGTACTCAACTTCCGTTAATTTGCTCGCCCAGTCTCCATGGTTCACGGGTGCGCTAATTTTACTTAACATCGCCTTGATTACGCGGTTAACCCGCTCAACCTGTCCATTTGCTTGAGGGGATGCTACCGCGACTTTAATGTGCTCAATATTGTGCCTACGCAAGTAATCACTGAACTCTAACGAGGTGAAGCAGGTACCACGGTCGGTGATAATGCGCCTTGGCCGGCTATAATAATCAAAATACTTATCCATCGAAGCGTACACTTCTTTTGTACTCGTTGAGTTAACTGGATATAACCGTACAAACTTGGTGAAAGCGTCGATAACTACCAGAATATGTTTGCGTTTTGAAGCCAGGGACGGTAAAGGACCGATGTGGTCCATATGAATTGTATCAAACGGGATTGGTTTCTTTGGAATACTGAACATATTGTGCTCATTTAATCGGGCTGGTGCCGAGTACATAATGCACTTTATACAGTTTTTTATGAAACGATCTATTTTGTCCTTCATAGAAGGGAACCAGTAATTCTTCCGCATTTGGCTGTAACACTTGTCAACTCCCAAATGGCCGATTTTCTCGTGTACCATTCGTATAACATTATTTTGCATTTCATCTGGAACATACAGGAGTAGGTTATCTGAATCAATCTTGCGTAAAACAAGACCATCTTGTAATTCGTAATGCTGAAGTGCTCCCACCACCAGCTTGTCTCGCAGCTTCTTTATTTCTATTCCCCTGAATGGAAAAGTCCACTTCATCTGCATCAATAGCAGCAACTACATGGCACCGACTAAGTGCGTCAACATGACCCATAGACGAACCACCTCGATGTTGTATCGAGTAATTATAGTTCTCGAGCTCTAAAGCCCATCTAGCTATCTAGCCCAGAGGTTGACCTGCTTCTTACTCAAAGTAAGTGTGAGTGAATTACAATCGGTTATAATTTTAAAGGGTATTCCCTCAAGGTATACCCGAAAACGACGAAGTGAATAAATAATAGCCAAAGTCTCCAGCTCAAAGCTATGATATTTGGCCTCAGGTGCTGTTGTGGATTTCGAAAAATAGGCGACCGGGCGAAACTTGCCATAGTTCTGACGTTACATAAGCGTTGAACCAAACCCCAGGCTACTTGCATCGCAGTGCAGCTCAGTTTCCTTTTCTGGGTTGTAAACTGCTAATATAGGCGCCGATACTATTTTCCGCGTAACTCTTCGAACGCCTTCAAACATGCATCATTAAATTCGAACCTAACCTCCTTGCGCAATAGTTCGAGCAGTGGCCTGGCCACTCTAGAAAACGACGGGACGAAACGGCGGAAATACGAATATAAACCTACGCACGTGTGCAGCTCTTTTGGGTTTTTTGGGATGGGGTACTGCTTAATACAGCGCATCCGTAGGTCGAATTCCATCTGAATTGACCAAGTAGCCGAGATATTCAATTTCATCATAGGCAAACTTGCACTTGCTCATCTTCATTTTGAGCCCTTTTTCATAAACCTACGTAAAACTTCATCGAGAATCCCAAAGTGTGATTCGAAGTCCTCAGTGGCTATTGCAATATCGTCCAAGTAGATAGTGAGTTTACCTGCATCGATCAAGTCCCGAAAAACTTCATGTATAAAACGCTGAAAAACAGCCGGAGCATTTTTCAATCCGAACGGCATTTGCAAATATTCGTTCTGGCCGTCCGGCGTTACGAAGGAAGTGAATTGTACAGAATCGGATTCTACGCCAACTTGATTGAAGCCGTCATTCAAATCTATTAATGTAAACCAACGCTTACCTCCCATGAATGCGATACAATCATCGATTAAAGGCAGAGGAAAGTTATCCCGAATCGTTTTTTATTAAGCGCACGATAATCAATACACATACGTAATTCACCGTTCTTCTTCTTTGTGAGTACAACCGCGGAGGCATATGGGGACTTACTATGGCGAATTATTTTCCATTCTAACAATTCTTGAACTTTACCTTTTCCTTAACCTTTTCCCTAACCTTTCTTCGCTCGAAAACCGATAATGGTCTAGGTGAACAATGGAATGGCGTATCGTCAGTCAGGCGAATCTTTATTTTGTAATCGTGCGGTCTGCGCTGAACGTCTACTAGATGGATATAAGCTCGATCGATAACACTCTAAGCGCATCAGCTTGCTGTCTAGACGTGGGCAAATATCAACTGCGGACGGCGGACTGTCAGATTCAACGGTGGAAAATACGGAAATGTGATCATTACCTGTGAAACAACATCAGTCGTCGGAATCGTAACTTTGGTTTGAGACATATCAACACTATTCAGCGGACTTGAAACACTACCCGAGTCAACATCGATAATTCTCTTGGAAGCTGTACTCACACCGCTCAACAGGGACCCCGGGCTACCACAATTACCAACTACTTTGTTTAAATTAATAAAATGGAGCTCACGCCCCCATGAATTTTTAGAACATAAATATTTATTAGACTTTACATCAGCAGTCACATTATTTTTTTTTTATTTTATGTAAATTAGTATTAAAATTTTAAATATCTGGAAGAATTAATACGGAAACGTATTGACGGCGGACGGCGGTCGTTTCTGGGTGACTGCGGTTCATTTGGCTACGGCTGTTTTACTGCGTGCCAAATACAATGTTCTCTTCTCCTGGTAACGGTCCAGTTTAGCCAACAAGTCGGCAAACGTTTCGACATCGTTGATTAGAGTGATATTGGGGCTGTCATCATCGCACCCCTCGATTATAAATGTGATCACTTCGGCTCAATAACGTACTCCAAACACGTTTCGCCCGGTTTGAAGCGTCGGTGTTCCAGCTGCCGATAAACATCTCGATGCGTGACTTGCCGCCCAAATGTTTCGATAAGAGCGGCTTTCAACTGCTCGTAGTCGACGACGCCCAAAGTGCCGAGGAATTCTTTGGCAGCCGGCGTACCCCAAGACACATTTCGTCCGGTATCAAACCCCGTGTTGCCGCGTATTGTTCGAACTCTGGAAGCTATTTACGGATGTCGTAAGAATTATTTCCTGTAAATGCGTTCAGGGTATTCTCCAGATGGTCAAAATTTACTCCATGTTGAATGGGGTTGCCGAACGACTGGGGTAGAGATTCACTGCTTTCCAATTTGCTTTATTCTTGAAGCAGTAAAATATCGCACCGCATGCGTAGGATGTTCAGCTGTGACTCCAAGTGTTCTGCCTCCTCGTGGGTAGCCGTTGTAATTGGATTTCCTGCATTGGTCTGGTCATCGGGGACATCGGCGGCAGGTTCTTCATCTGCGCCTTCGCTGGACTGACTTGCGACGGGTTGATGGCTTACAGGCAGTTCTTCAAATAAAGGGCGCAGCTGCGCAATTGTAGCACTCGGCGGTAACTCGATTCCGGCCGCTGTGAGTGCATCCACCATCATCTGCCTCGTTACACGTGTGGCCATTTATTTTATTTTATTTTTTATTCTTCCTTTTTACTTTTATTTAAATTTAGCACACTTTTCAGGCTAGACCCCACATCTGAGCTATAAGCTTTATTTTCGTTCTCCTAGGTTTTACAATTTTAC
Source organism: Volucella bombylans (assembly GCA_949129095.1). Taxonomy (NCBI): domain Eukaryota; kingdom Metazoa; phylum Arthropoda; class Insecta; order Diptera; family Syrphidae; genus Volucella; species Volucella bombylans. The sequence goes on along the minus strand of OX422140.1, from coordinate 210,359,108 downwards.
AAATATTTACTTCTCCCCTATCCACGACTGTGTCCTCCGGTTGGCAAAAAAAAACCTCCTTCAAGATGGTTTCCTTCTTCGTGAAGTTGTTGCTGTTGCCGATTGCTAATACTAATGCTACCAAGAAATTACAGAGGGCGCGCAAATGGATTGAAGGACTATATACATTTTGTTTTAGAAATATACGTTACAAATAATATAATATGTACAAAATTATTACAATATAAAAGAAATTTTAGAAAATTTAAAAATTATAGTACATATGAACATAAACGAAAAAGAAAACAAGCTTTATAATATTGAGGGTTTTACATCGAAATTGCTTTATGGAATTTGACGAAGAGTTGGCGGTATCGCTATGTATATAAATAATACTATTTTGATCCAATTTTGTTAGTTATTGCTTCATATGAGTGCTTACAAATAATAATCAAGAGTGAAAACAAGTATTTTTGTGAAATTACACCTGGTTTTAGCGTTGCTCACTTTAACCAAGAATTTAAAAATAACTTGGCACAAAATACAATGAGGGACAATTAGTGACGTAATTAAAAATGCTCTCATAGAAAACCATTCCACTGTTATTGAGTGGTTTGTCGGATCATTTCCCACTTTTATACTATGATCTCACAAATAATCAAAATAATAATAACGGAAAGAGCTACACAATCTCTTATACAATATATGTAAAAGAAAGGTCAGCAACGTTATTGCTAGAGATTGGGAGTTACTTCTGAATGAAACAGATGTTGAGTAATTGTATGGGAGCTTTCGTGCACATTTAGAATATATTTATAAAATGTAACTTTAGAAACCGTCTAAACAAAAAATTCCAAAAACAAAAATCTAGGTATTACAAAATCAGATTTAACGAAATAAGATTGGATTCACGCAAAAAATTTAATCTAATACACAAAATAATGGGAAGACAAAAAACGATCGTCAACGAAGTTATTGCTAAAAATTTCGTCTCGAGCGTTTCGACAAAATGGTATATGAAAGCCTTAACGACAATCATTACATTCTGGTAATATTATATGTATGGATTTCAGTAAAACTTTTGATACGTTAAATTATGAAAAACTTTTAATAGTCATGGAAAAAATTAGTATTCGGTATTCGGTACACTACGTAACTGGCTACGTAATTATCTGAACTTAAAAACCAAGAACATGGAGTTCTGTAGGGATCGAAATTGGGGCGAATGGTATTCATTATTATACAAACGAACTGTTACGTGTTTTCAAAAATAGCATTCCTTTCGACTATACAGATGACACAGCAAGACATATTTGTTTGAATACGGCTACTTCGCTGATGCAGTCAGTTTAAAAAAAGCCATTAATTAGTGCCATGATAATGGGCAGTTATCAATGCACCTAAAATAAAAATGATGCACATGCGTGGAACGCATCGACCAATTACAACGAATTATATATTTTTACAAAATGCTGCAAGTTCAAGTTCGTTATAGAATCAAACAATAAAGATCGTCGAAAACTACAAGTAACTGCACTTAAACACATTAGAGCCGAAGCTTACAGTCACCTCTTTAAAAGGACATTGTACACCAATGATTTTGAACTCTTTCGTGTTCTTGGACGAATCAACGTCGCCACGAGGGTGTCTTTTAATGTAGACAACTTATCATCTTGCCGTACAACCACGCAATAACGAAGCTACTCGTGAAAAATATCATTGCCGTCTCTGCTATGAAAATGAAGATACTGTCGTGAACGAAATATGGCAACGATTATGTTGTCGATAGGTTGTCTAGTTTGTAGCCTGCCGTTAAAAAGTGCAAAAGCTAATACCGTAGAGTCAACTGTCGAAGGATCGACTACAGTCATATGTCAGTCTGTTTACATATACCCGCCACGACTACTTTGCATTTGTAAATGTCACCATACGTCATCGAACGGAAAACGCTGTATTGCACTCTTTACTTATCTGATGGTAAGAGCCATGCATTCAGAGATAGGAGCGAACGTGTCAACAAATTTGTGTTTTCTGTGTATAAGGGAGGGCACATCCAGTGGAGACCAATTTTGATCACCCAAGGAGTCAGTTTCATTGAAATAAATACTGCGACTGAAATACTACTAAGGACTGCAGGCCATGCTGGATGTGAATGAGGATTTTAGTAGGTTTGAGGGCCTCACGAGGGTTGGGATGTCGTAAGATAATTCATTATCAAATGTGACAAGGAATCAACTTCTCACAGATGACATTACCGAGAGAATAGATTTTGTGTTGACATTTGTCAGACTCAACAGGAAGCTAAGGCTACTTTAAATATCCGGTTTCGACATTTTATTGCTATTTTCTTGTCGTCAGCCGCCGAGTCAACTGCCAGGATCCACCAATAAGTAAGAAAAACCTTTGTGTTATAAGGCCTTGTACATGGTGTCTCGAATAATTTATCGAAGACTTTTTTCCTTGACATATTTTGAGAATAAAAAAAACCGTATGCATGAGGAGTTCGTAAATGCAACCTCCACGATATTTCTGCGGCCTCCAGGTTGCGTTGCCGTTATAGGTATGAGGTTAAGATATTTGAATGTCTTATTTCTCCTATGTGTCTGCATTGCTACCGCACCGCTTGCGAGGTTGATAAGGTTTGCAGACCATAGAACCATTCTATCAGAGTTGCGCCACCGTAGTACAAAAGACACACACCAGTTTACTTTGAAACGAAAATAACGAATGAAGAATAAAATACATATATTTCAAGATGAATAAGGTGAACAATACACAATGAAATAAATTCGTGGCCCGAAGGTCTTGAAGTCCCAGTCCTAATAAGTAATTTTTGTGATTCGGTCTTGGCTGGGATTTGGTGAGAACGTCTGCAACCATTTCTTCCGTCGGTAGATGTTCTAGAGATATCGGCCGGTTTTTCAGTGCATCTCGAATAAAGTGATATCTAATATCGTTGTACATCTTTACGTTTCACATGTTGTCCAAACCCAATTCTTCGAGGAACTTAAGGAGAAATACTGCTTCTCTACTAGCATCGCTGACCGCCATTTACTCAGCCTTCGTCGAAGATAATACGACCGTACGTTGTTTTTGCGACTCCCGGGAGATTGCAGTACCGTTGAGAGTAAAAATTGATCCGGTATAAGAGCGGCGATCCAATATACAATTACCCCAATTCGCATCTACAAAACAGGTTAATGCTTTTTCTCCATTGGCCTTGAATTTAAGTCCATAGTGAGATGTTCCATTCAGGTAAAGAAGCACCCTTTTAGCGACAGTGCTCCTGCTTGAAGGAATTGTTAAATTGGCTAAGAGCAATAGCAGCATATGCTATGTCGCGACGAGTTCCAACAGCAACATACATGGGAGCACCTATTAATTCTCTGTAGGGAACGTCACAGCCTTGGTCTTCTGAGTTCTCACTTTTTTTCGATAATTTACAATTTGACACTATGGGCGTGACTACGGGCTTACTCTCCTGCATATGAAACCTTTTTTGTATGTCCTTGATGTATCCACTTTGCGACAGTTGAATCCCACTTTTGTCTCTCGCTATCTGGAAACCCAGGCAATAATTTGCCTATCCGAGATTTCGAACGACAAACAAGTTAGTAAGTTTGCTTTTACCACGATGAACCATTTCTTGATTTCTCGAGAAAATTAGAATGTCCTCCACGTAAAGTAAAACAAAGATTTTCTTGTCCTTGTCGGTATAAATACAAGTGTCAGAAGTTCTAGGTCTAAATCCAATACCCTCGAAGGTCTCATTAATCTTGATGCTCCATCGATGACCGGCTTGCTTTAGTCTATAGAGAGCCTTCTTAAGCTTGCAAGCCTTTTCGCCGCTCTCTCTTTTGTCCAGCATTTTAGAAGATTTTCTTCGTAAGTTTTTGTCACATTCAGAGTTTGACATCTTCTCCAACATTTCTTCCAAGAGCATGGGTTTGTCCATATAGATATCTTCGTCTATTGTTCCGTTTAAGTATGCTGACGTAATGTCCATCTGATAAATAGATAGATTATACCTTGCTGCAAGGTCAATTAAAAGCCTTAACGAGCTGATTCTCGCTACAGGAGCGAATGTGTCATGGAAGTCAACTCTATTTATTTCGCAGCACCGTTCTGCAACCAACTATCCTTGCATTGTCCGGCTTATCTACAATTGTCCAAGTATCATTTGCGACTAGATTTCGTATTTCTATGTAGATTGTGTCCTCCCAATCCGATCTGTTATCTCCTGAAAGAGCACTTAAAAGGACATTTCAGAGGCGTTCATAGCAAATTAGTCTTCCCGATTTTCGAAGTTTTGTACTTCTGGTATGTCTTCTTTAACGCCCTCTTGAATAGTTTGGATCTTCTTTTGTAATTTATCAGTTTTAGTCTTTCTGGGTGTTTCAGATTTCTTTGCGGTTTGATGTTCAAGACGACTCGATCTTTTGATTTGGACTCTTGGTAGTTATGATGATTATTCTTGGGCTTCCAATGTTGTAGCGTCCATTCATAGTTTCATAGTCAGTAAAATCGTTGAAGTGGCTATTATTTTTAAGATCTATTAAAAATTGTACATCCCTAGATATGTAGATTTTTTTTTTGGATGGAACCCACTTGAGTTGCAGTACTCGGTTCCATTACCCGATTGTAAGGCTTTGATTTTCTGCAAAATTTTAAAATTCAATAAATTTAGAAACTACTTCATGTTTATTTTCAATAAAATATGTCATGCAATATCTACTGTAGTCGTCTCTGAACGTTATGAAATAATGCGATCCTCTTTTGGACTCCCTTCTTATCGGTCCGCAAACATCGCTGTGAACAATATTCAGCAATCCTTTTGAGCGTTCTGTTTGGGTTGCAAATGGTGTGTTTGTTAGTTTCGCGACTATACACGCTTCGCATTGTTTAAGATCATCTCTCAGCTCTGGTACCAATCCTCTTTTGGACATGGGTGTCATTTCGCGCGTATTTAGATGTCCAAACTTTCGATGCAAGGTTTCCACATCTTCAGCTCTTTTGGCTGATGCAACTTGACTTCGGTGTTGTTCTGTGCGCAAGTATTTCCTTTTGGTCTCTGATTACAGCTTTGTTTTTTGTAAAGAGCACTTGATCACAATTTTTGCGATGGATATCAGATTAGTGCGAAAATCTGGAATATGGAGTGTGTTGTTAAGCGTCACAGTGGTGTTTGCCTTTCCATCCGAGACTAATATTGTGACATCTCTCTCCGCGTTGACGCTGGAAGTTGCGTTCGTGGCTAGTTTTAATCTAGATTACGCCGACTGAATATGTTTAAGTGTTGTTTTATTTTTGCAGAGATATGGTGTGCATCCGCTATCAAGACACCATCTTTCGCCTGAAATTTCATCGACGCACGAATTAGCGAAGTAGGTGGCTCCAGCTTTCTCCGTTTTAGTTCCTCTTTTCTTGAAACAATCCGCAGCCTTATGCCCTTTCTTCCCGCAATAGTTGCAGCAATATTTGAAAGGTTGATTCGATTTGTTGTTCGTGTTTCTTTGAATTTCCACTTTCTGTCTCGGATTACGTGACGCCTTGCTGTTTTGTTTAGCGTATAATGTTCCGGATGGTTGTTTATACGATTTCCGAATTCTTGCTTCGTATTCTTCTATTTTATTTCATTTTTAAAGGACACAATACAAATAAATTTGTATTGTCCGGGATATAACACCGCGGTACAATGCCTATATGGCTGTTATAAATAGATAAGGTACATAATATCTGGTTTATACAAATAATCTTATTTGTATGTATTACAATATATTTATAATACGTGTTTATATGCCAGTTAATTAATGCAGTAATAATATTAAACAATAATAATGTTAAAGTAACAATTTTTCATTCATTTAATTAGACTAAAATTCTATCATATAGTTAATTTATGTTTTTTTTATAAGGGAGAGAAATTTAGATTCCTTTGGTGGTAGAGAAGGATCCAGCAGTTCCTTAATACTTGGTATCTCACTTCTGAAGGGCTCTTTTGTAAACTGGCAGTTTTCAAAATGTGTTCACATTAGAAGTGCAGCTGTTTAGATAACAGGTGTCAATGAAAAATGATGCTTCCTTAAAAAAGAATTAGATTGATCCCATTTGCGTTCTGATTCTTTTTCCAGATGGTGCACTACTTGGATCCACATTGACTTCGCAAAGAGCAGAATTCTGTATTCCAAAGGCATGTTAGAGACATCTCTTGCACCGGTGTCTGCGTTTTCATTTCCCTATATACCAACATGTCCCGGTGACCATATCAGGTGAATTCTAGTTCTGTTCGAATAGAGTTTAGATTGCAGGGCGTGTATGATAAGTACTCTACACTTATTGTTCTGAATAGCACGGAGTGTACTAAGTGAATCACTGTAGATAGCTGTTTTTGCTTTTAAGGGCTGAGCAAAAGCAAATGCTTCTACTAGCGCCATAACTTCTCCAATAAATGCATTTTGATCAGGTGTTGTAAGTTGTTGCGTAATGATTTCATCCTTAGTAAATTTTGTTTGTTAATTTTATGTAAAGGGTTTATTATCGTCGGGAGCTAAAAAGGAAAGGTTTTTTTATTGGCAATGTTGAACTTGATGTCGATGCTGAAGGCAATGTTGAAACCATTGATTTATTGCAGGCATTTGAAGAACTTGCTATAGTATTCTTTTCAGTGTAGGTCAAAGACCGTTTATTTCTTAAATGTTTTGAATGTTCTTCTGTATTAACTTGTGAGTATGTTAATGGAAGATCCGGAGATTCTTTTAATTTGTTCATAACATCAATATCGGCTGTCTGTTTAGCATTTGTGTATGTTTTCTGATGTTCAAAGATATGATATATAATTTATCTTTCACCTGTAATATTATTTACAGATGGGTTAGTGGTGTTGTTTTTGTTATTGTTTTTGTCGGGGTATGAGAGGGGGAGTTATTATTTTGATAGGAAGTAGATGAAATAGCATTATTGTCAATTAACGGTGTGGAAGAAGGGTTTACCTTAGAGGTATTTTCTCTGATTATTTCGGCTATTGACTTAATGGGTCTCTGGAGTTGAACCTTTGGTGTGTAAAGGTGTCCTGACTTTACGTATTCTTCTTTGTCTTCCTTAATAGTGCAACGTTTCATGGTTTTTATAATCGGTATAGTTTTTTCTCTAATGAAAGTTGGACAGTTATGGTTATTTGACGAATGCTCCTTAACCATACAATTGGCGCAAAATTTTCTCTAGCATTCTTCTGTATGCGGAGTAACTTCAGCACAGGTTGGACATATGCTTTGGGTTTCCTTGCAGTGGTTCTTGGTATGTCGAATACGTTGACATTTTATGCAAGACATTGGGTTGGGGTAATAGGGGTCTAGTTCTAATACCTACCAACCCAATTTAATTTCCTTTGGTGGTTTTGCCGCGTCGAAGGTGAGGATTGCAGCACCCTTTGCGTTCATATTTCCCGCATCGTTTTTTCTTATTTCTTTTACAGTAAACCTTTTTAGGGAATCTAAGATATAAATTTCTGAAAGAGCAATAATGTTATATGAATAAACACGACCTTGGCTAGAATTAAGAGACCGATGATATTTTATTTCAACTGGGATATGTCCAAGAATTTTGCATTTAGCAAACTTATCTGCGATTGTCTTGTTATCAACCTGTATTAAAAAATCACCGTTTCTAAGTGCCTTGATACTTTTATGATTAGTTGTAACGCCATCAACCTTTTCCTATAATAATTGGATTTCTGTTAGCAATAGGTGTTTTATCGTTGTCATTTGGGGAATTCGTTATTATTAGGAAGCGTGAAAAATTAGTTGTAATTTGGTGTGGAGTAATTAGCTTTGGCTCCTGACCTTGTGAATCATTGTTGTTACACTTTTTTTTTACTGGATGACCGGTCTGCATAGGATCGATGGCATTCAACCCATCAAACCGGTTTTTATTGTCTACCGCCATATAAGCGGTAAGCTATATTTGTTTTGGATGACTAAGTTTATACTTTAGATTTGAAATTAGAACAAGAAAAATAAAATTGAAATAGAAAATTATTTACTTGATTTGGAGAATTACTGTAGATAATTTCAAAAGATACTCTCTTATATCAACTTCATCCGCCATTTTGTTTTGCGTGAGTTAATTCAGCAATGTTGCCTTTCGTGCAGGTCCTTTAGAGGCATATATTGTCTCCAATTTTAGCCAAATATCGATGGAGGTTATGCATCCTCGGATCTGGCTAAGTTCTGATAGATTGATTGCCAAGATGAGACCGGATTTTGCCTTGTGGTCTTGTAACATCCATGCATCTGTTTGCATCTCATTACCTACCTCCAATTTGGGTTTTAGTATCTCCCCGCTTACCTATGGCCATGCTTCGTTTTTTTTTTTTTAAATGCCTTCCATTTGTATCTTCCATGTTTCGTAGTTATTTTTCGACAAGGTGTCGATACGAAATGAACTTACGTGCGTTATTTTTATTTGATTTTATTTGTAAAATCTTCTCTTTTTCAGAATTTTGTTTCTGCATACTCTGGGCCATAACCTATTAGAGTTGCGCTGCCGCAGTACAAAAGATACACACCAGTTTACTTTAAAAAGACGGCTTTTACATAGCGCATGAGTTTGATGCGCATCTTCTGATTATTTTCTCTTGAACTGTCCTACTGTGATGCACGCATTTTTACGCGAAGCCTTTTTCTCATTCTTTGGTTTTTCATGTTATTTGACAGCTCTCTTTCATTTCATCTTTGGTGTTCAGTGTTGAAAGTAAAATTAATTATAAAAAAATGGCATTAGCAGAATTAAACAATTTATTGGACTCGTGGAAATGATTATTGATTACATGAATACCGACTGCAGTGCGGACGAAGAATTATTGTCCTGACTTTTTTAATAATTTAAATTAATCGAATATAGAAAATGAAAAACACCTACGATAATAAGGAGGAAAAGCCGAAGCTTAAGGAAGAGTCATACATACTCGTAATTCATTTAAAAAGGAAAGAGACAGATACATACGAGTATAATGTGAAGGATAAAGATGTATTAAGTGCTGCCATATTATAATGTTTGAATTCTTAAGGTCATAATAATTCTCCCACGCTTAACTGATACTTAAGGTTACTCGGAATTCAGTTCATAATTCATTAAGTAAGTTGGTGGTTGATGTTGACGTGATGACTTACGAACTTGTACTTGGTTTTCGACTGGTCTGGATTGTTGAAGATTTATTTCATTTTCAGGTTGTTGAATTGGAATTGTTTTATTTGAATACATTTGATTGATGATTGCTAAGCAGATCAAATGCACTTCATTATCTATGCAATTTATATTTTCAATCACCCCTATTCTGCTATACGTGCAGATCGAACGTTCACTTCACCTATTCGATTCACTTTCACTTCGAATCGGTATTCTGCTATACGGCGGGTAAACCGGTTTCTATTTCAAAGTTTCGAAGATTTAAACGTCACCCGTTTGGGAATTTAAGTGTAATTTGTATGGAAAGAAAAAAAATATGGATAAAGCAGATACTTTTGATGGTGACGTCACGACTTTATTGGTAATATTAATAATTAAAAATAATGGATTAATAATTAAAAATCCATTCAATGTTAGACTTCGCCAGAGTATCCGAAATGAGTCCATGATCCCATTGTTCTAGCTGCCGCTTAAGTTCTCTATCCGCCCCTACAAAATTCGTCGAATTATCCGAACGAATACGCACTGGCGTTCCACGTCGGCTTATAAAGTTGCGGATGCTCATCCAACACGAATCGGTTGTAAGATTCTGGACCAGCTCTAGATGTACTGCCCGAATAGTAAGGCACGTGAACAGCGTGATCCATCTTTTTTCTGTACCTTGCCCGATCATAACGAAGAATGGTCCCATGTAAACCCATATGGGGTGGGCGTGGTGCTGTGGTACTAGCAATCGCTTCTCACTCAGAGGGTCAAGGTTCGAATCCTGCCCATGACAAGTCTTTCAAGTTTTTCATTTGTGTAATTGGAACTCAGACAGAAAAATTCTGCGTGTGAAGGTATAACACTGACACGTAGATTTGGCTGTTGTAGAGAATCAAGCACAAAAAATTACTGCGAATTATAAACTTCGAATAAATCTATAAATCTGAGTGAAGAAAAAACTCTCCGTCCTATTCGTGGCCAGCACTACGGATTGCAGTTCGAGTCGCGGTATAGATGTTGAATTCAACGGAGCGCACTTCGTCTTCCCTGCCACAAACGCAATCCGGACTCTTCCTGGTTCCCCCTGAATTCTCCAAACGCCTGCTCGCTTGCGTCAGCAAAGATGTGTAATTCCGCTGACTTCGTCAGCGCTATAACAGCGAAGAACTCTATTTTGCTCCACTTTCCTTAAGTTTCGTATCAATTTTAACCACCTCTCATAAGCTTCATCTAGAACTTTCTCATCCCGGTCTATTCCTTCACTCCACGCAGATTGAATAGCTAGCTAGTTTGGCGATAAGGGAATACTCGGCGGCTAGTTCGAATGGATCGAACAGCGTCATAGATATAGCCAGCATCTCGCGTTTCGTTGGTCTCCCACCGCCTCGCAACAACTCCGGATCTATCTTTCCGAAGGTCATAACGAATATAAGTTCATCTCGTTCGGTAACCCAGTGTAAGCCCAGAACCTTCCCCAAGTGCTCACCACCGTCTCTGTCTAGATTTAAAACTGGAGATTTCGTCTGATGGTCTCCAAACTTCACTGCGATTGCTTCGGAGTTTGACACGAATCATCTAAGTTCGAAACCCCCTTGCTTCTGAATCCAAATAATATCTTCGATTGAACGCAGGGCCTCGCGATCTAACGAAAGACAATGTACGAAGTCATCCACATAGTGATTATTCAGGATGGCATTCACTGCATCTGGGTATCTATCTCGAAATTCTTCAGCGTTCTTGTTCTTGACGAATTATGCCGAACTTGGCGAACAGGTGGCTCCGAAGGCCATCGATGTCATGACATACTCTGGTGCACATATCTTGACTTGGTGGAACATCTCAACTATGTCCACGCACGCTCCTATCGGCCTTTGTCTGAATTTCATCAAACTGGCAACCATCCGGACCACTGTGCAGCGTTGAGTTTAGAGAATTTCCTTCGACCTTGGCAGGTGCATCAAAAACCAATCGGAGTTTACCTGGTTTATTCGGATTCACAATTCCAAAATGCGGCAGGTACTAGATGCGCCCCTTCTTATTAGCTAATTCCTCAGCAGTCAGTTTTCTTGAATACCCCTTCTCTTCATGCTCTTCCAGCAATACGGCATATTCGCGACGAAGTCCTTCATTTTGTTGCAACTTCTTTTTTAGGAGAAATAACCTTTTCTCAGCCATCCCTCTACTGCCGGCAGACTTATATCGGCACTTTTCTATAACAGTCCGGTCTAAAAATGCATACCAATTCGCTTCGTGGTTCCCTCAAGTATTTGATTAGCTTTAGAGATGTCGTCGGATTCGAGTATTTTCTCAACGGCTCGTACCCCATACAATAATGTAATTCCTGACTATTTCCTCGGTTTTCTTTAGCGCCGTAAACGACCCAACCAAGCTTTGTTGACACCACGTCGGGACCTTTCCAACCGTCGGTGATGAATCTGCGCGACACTCGCAGGTGAATATTATTAAGTCCGATGAGTATTTTAGGTGTAGCTGCCCTATATTCATCGATTGGAAGTGCCTTTGGCAAGTTATGCCTCGTACGCAGCTCGGAGATGTCCAAGCTTTGAGTCGGTAGCTGAAGGTCTTTGGCTGTCCTAAGGCCTCTTAGCTCGAACGTTTTGCTGCCGAATCGCACACCAGAAATCTTCACATTGACCCTTTTCGATGGTTCCGTTATTGTCTTTTTGCCGAACCATTGCATGGTCAAACTCTCCTCTGGACCCTTTAAGCCTAGGCGGTCTGCTAAACTTTTGTTCATTAACGACATTGCTGATCCCTCATCGATGAACGCGAAGCTTCTTATTACTTTTCCGTTGCCGTGCAGTTTCACCGGGAGAATTTTAAAGAGAAGCCTTGTACTTTATGAATGCGAAGCCGTGCCCATAAACGTTTGCTTTTGATGAGGTGTAACACGTTGATTCTGCGCACGCTCCTGAGTCCCATGCAAGAGCTTATGAAGTCTCCTGGAACAACCAACAGTGGTACTCTCGTGGAGCTGCGTGCATGTATTGGTTTGATGACCAAGTCTTAAACAATTGAAACACACCTTACCCCTGCACACACATCGCCACCGCTGAGCATACTCCATCTCCAAGAAATGTTTTCAACTGGTTATGTCGTGCCCCCTTGAACACGCTCCACATTAATGGCCTTCTGGTTTAACGTTGACTTCATTGGCCAAAAAGAACTGGGACCGTTTATCACGCTCAGGTTCGCTTAAATCCGTACACGCTACTCTTACTTCGTAGGCTAACTCTTGGAGCCATTCGTTGAAATGCTCAACCGTCGGTACCGATTCAATCCTACGAGCGTAACGCGTCCATTCCAGTCTTATTTCAACAGGCAACTTTAGTAGTAGTTCGTCCATCAGCATCGGTTTAGCCAGGTGATGCTCACACTTCGCAGCTTTTAAAAACGAAGATAAGTTCTGCACCTTAGTTACAAACGGTAAGAGCTGGATCAAACGGTTTTCTAGAATCGAGGGAATGCTGCGTAATTTCACTAATTGACTTTTAACTAACGTTTCAGGCCTACCAAATCTTGTATACAAACTATCTATTATTCGCCTAACGCTACTACTATGTATAAGCAAACATTCAACTTCTTCTTTAGCCTTACCTTTTAAAGCCTACTGGAGCCGCATCAGATTCTGTTGATCGCTATAACGGTACTGTTCTGTCGATATAGTGTACGCTTTGTTAAACATGGGCCAATCCACCGGTCGACCATCGAACTCAGGAAGATCATATAACTTCCTTCCGTTATCCAGCCTAGCATTGGACAACGTGCGGCTTAGGCTACTCAACGTGACCGCAAGCTCCCCCGATTCACTTCCGTTGCCCATAGTACTGTTACTGGCGTTACCGCTTCTCAGTCCGGCTTCTTCGTTCATACCGTTCACATTAATACCGCTATTTAAAACAACCGTTCTGACTATCTACAGCTCTGCCGTTCACGGCACCTACACCCTCAGCACGACCATTCATTGGCGTCGTTGGTAAAGCTGTGCTTTTGCTCATCCTAGCGACTTCGGTTTGTAAAATGATCAACTGTTTCATTATTTCTTGCAATTTATCCTCGATAGAAGGCGTCTGCTGATCACAGATGGTAATATAATGTCCGTTATGATCGTCCTCGACATCCCGTGGAACCATGGCACCAGCTGCGGCTCGCTTTCGCGTTTCCGGCATTTTATGAATGTACGTATACACAATGGCAGACTAACGGGACCTATGCGTGTCACACTCCGCAACGTTTAGACAATGGCAGGACCCCGCCATGTTCGCAGCTTAACGAACAGAACCAGGTAATGTCTGTAGTTTGACGAAAAATCGTCAAGTTGCCATTCCCGGCCAGTCGACACTTAGGCAAGGGCGAGTTTACATTTGGTTGACAAATTAATAAATAGCAGCAACACCCTCCCTCCGCCTTTTGTATAACAACTAATGGCGAACCCCAATCACTACATTCCGTTCTTGTTATAATTCCGGATTTTTATAAATAATCTAATTCTAGATTATCTGCCCGTTTTATTAAAGCGTATGGAATCGGGCGTTCTTTCGAATATACTGGTGAAGCATTCGGGCGTAATTTTAGTGAAACTTTATAATTCGGATGCATCCTATTCTTTCTTCGAATGCGCTGGTAAATTCCGACAACAACCCTTCCATGTCACATGCACTATTTCATCAACAGAATTGTTACCTGAATTATCTCCATCCAGATCTTGCAAGTTGATATTAATTCGCCTGATCCGCGATCTTCCTATTAAAGCTGTACGGCTGTCTTCGACTACGAATAAGTCATCTATAATGTGTGTCCCTCTAAATTGAATGTTGACGGCTTTTACGTCCGGAACGAATGTATTTTGAGTGTAAAAGCGAAAAACAATATCTGTTGGTAGTAACCGTATTGATGGATTTAATCTGTTGAATTGATGTCGCGGCAAAAGTGTGTACGTGGAGCCAGAATCCACTTCGAATTTGATTGTCTTTCCTTCAATATTGATGTCTGCATAAAAACGCCAAGAAGGTTCAGCTGTTGATAAATTATTTTTAAGGATTTCGATAATTTTATAAGAGCCACAAGGAACATCATTCTGGATTGCTTGAACTTGAATTGTTGATGATTTAGGTTTCGAACGGTAGCCCATAATAGTCGAGATACACACTTTGGCTATGTGCCCTCTTTTTTGCAGCCGGTACATTGTAATTTTGATGCATCTGTTCGGCAATCTCTCGCATTGTGATTGTTTTTTCCGCAACGAAGACACAACCCTCCAATGCCCAGGTCATGGTAGTCGACTTTTGATTTTGACCTTTGCCCAGATCGATTTGGTTTGCCGAAATCTTTAGATTTTTTATTTATTGAAATTTTATTTATATCAGGAACGATACTTTCTTTTGATTTATCCGCCATCTTCTTAGCATTCACTTTCGCGGCTTCGAATGTTAATGCCTTTGAAACAATTGAGCTCTTAGAAAATTTCTGCAATGGATTTTCTGCATTCACATGTAAACTCACATTCATGTAGATCTAAGCAGACATAAAATCTGCGAATTGTTTCTCGTCCATTTTGCACTAGGTGTATTTTGCACATATCCTTTTTCGAATTTTCCCTCGTCGCCAATTTGTCGTGACTTGTTGAATTTATACTGGAAATTAATCGAATGTAGCAAATGAAAAACACGTGAAGCTTGTTCAAAGTCCGATTTAATAAGGAGGAAAAGTCGAAGCTTAATGAAGAGTCATACATAATTCATTTACAAAGGAAAGAGAGAGATACATATAATATGAAGCATAAAGATGTATTGAGTGTTACCATATTATAATGTTTAAATCCTTCAGGTCATATCAATTATTGTTAGACCTTTTAGATATTTGTGAAGATGTTTTGGAAATAGTCAAAGAAAAAAAATAAATAAAATGGGGAAAAAGACGTGTCCAGGAATAATTTAGTTTCTTAACAACCGAACTAAAAGTGAATGATAGCGCATTCTTTGCTCCATTTAGATTCATCCGACATACTGAAATGTTGTGCTCGTAGCAACAGCCAAAGAAGTAATGAAGCAAATGCGAAAAAGAAAGACGAAGGAGAAAAGGAAATGTCAAAAACGTGCAAGCAAATCTTGCCCGCATTGAGGGCTTTTACACAGCGCATGAGTTTGATGCGCATGTTCTGGTTATTTTCTTTTGAACTGTCCTTCTGTGATGTGCGCATTTTTACACGAAGCCTTTTCCCATTCTTTGGTTTTTCATGTTATTTGACAGCTCTCTTTCATTTCATCTTTGGCGCTCAGTGTTTCATAATTGAAAATGAGCCCGCTTGTTAATTTTTTGCTCCATTTAAGTTCATCCGCCATACTGAAATGTTGTGCTAGTAACAACAGCCAAAGAAATAATGAAGCAAATGCGAAAAAGAAAGAAGAGGGAGAAAAAGAAATGTCAAAAAGATGCAATGAAAATCTTACCCACATGCAGTGGGAATTTGGTTAATTGGGTATTTTTTGTTTCATTATCCCTCTCGTTTGCACTCATTTGAATCTTTCAAAACATGCGCCATGTAAAAGCGGTCATTGTATCGCGAAAATTTTTTTTGTTTCATTTTCCCTCTTATCCCTTTTGCACTTATTTAAATCTTTTTAAACATGCGCTGTGTAAAAGCCGTCAAACGAAAATAACGAATGAACGATGAAATATATTTCAAGGTGAATAAGGTGAACAAAATGAAATAAATGGATAATGAAACGAAACGAACTTCATGTTATAAGGGTTTATGTTTAACACGTTGAGTTATGAACTGAGATGTAGATGACTATTCTCGATCACGCCGTTACTGAGCCCAAGATTCTGCAGATGTGCTCGCATTTGTGTTATACAAGCCGTGTTTTATTGGTAGCTGGGTATGCAGCTCAGCAACAAACCCTAATAAAACGCTTTACTCACTCAAGCTGTCACTTTCCATCTATATTTCAAAGTGGGTACCAGTGACATTAGTAGATGTCAAAATCAATCTAAAAACCCACTTCTTGACATTTGAATATGCTTCCGGGTATGTCAAAGTTGCGAGGAATCTCAAAGGTGCTGCCAGCTTTTGCTCTGGTGTAATTACGGATCTCATAATGGTGTCTTGACATGGATATGTCTAACCGCTTGTCTTTCTGAAAAATGTGTCCGTCAAAAAAATGTCCCATTTTTTGCTTTCCTTCTACCGTTCGGTGATCGTACTCTGTGTGCATTTTTAGTGTTGTTGTTGGCTTTGTGTGCTTCACAACGAATCAACTGTGCAAATGAATGGGATATAGGAAAACAGTCTGTACATGGACACATGAATCGTCGTCGCTCTGTTTCTCGACGTTTTGAGTGTGTTACAAATATACGTTTCATCCTTTGTGCATTTTGTTTTCTTTTTTTGCTATAGTGCTTAGCATTTGATTTTTGATTTTTTTTTACAGGTAATACCATAAGTATATATGTACACAATTTTTGAACTGGTGTTTCTTTTTTTACACCGGGGTAAAACTTTAAACCATCTCTTTTTTGCACAACCACCCTATATTCTATTTATTTTCACTTGTAAAACAATTAAGGTTTTTTCGTCGTATGCCTATAAGATATATCCATGTACCAATGTACTCGTATCTGCATGTCGTAAAGATACTTTCAGCAGTATACTGCTTTTTTTTTTTTTTTTCTTCTGCAGATCGTCTTTTATTAGTAAAAGGAGCTACTGAAAAGCTTCCTTATTCATCCTTAAATAACTGAAGAAAGATTTCTCGTCACCAATTTGGAGCTCTCTTGTAATAAAGGAAAATGAACCGCGTTCATCCCTCACTTTTCTCCACGACTTCACCCAGATTTTTTTTTCTTTTCTTTTTGCAACTTAAATTATTATTATAAATTATATAAAATAATAGTCAACGAACACATCCTTAAATAAACGAAGTCGACAACCATAATGAAATAAAATTCTTTACAACCCCTGTCAGCGCCCCCTGGATTTCAGAATACCTAAGTTCCATGTTCACTTATTTACTGACCTAATTATCGCCACTTTTCGTTTTTTGTTGTTGTTTGCCAAGGGATATTTTACTGATCTGCATACCCAGCTACCAATAAAACACGGCTACGATTGTTTGTTTTCATTGTTCATCTGGTTGAAATTTCAGGAAGAAATTTTTTGCTTTAAAATCCAGTCCAACACCTCACGAAATGTTACCTAGTTTTGCAGGTAATTCTTGGGCTCTCGACCAATCAAAATTAATGCTTAACTCTTCCCTACCATTCGGAACACACTGAGTCTTTATCCTCAACTTCAAAATTATAAATAAAAAAATTTTACTTTCATTAAAACTTAATTTTTTTTAATTCTTTAGGAAAAAAGGAAGTACAAAAATCCCTTGGCCTACTTTTTAACAAATTTGTTCGATTCACTTCTCCGGATTTGACAGTGTTTACTTATTTAGTCTAAAAAGTACACGAACATTTATGTACATTTATGAACATTTATGTACAAGTTCATCTATCTAAAAGCCAAAATCAGTGATTGTTTAAAGCAATGAAGAAAACAACATTACCGACCGCTTTTACGTAAATATTTTTGTATGCTCTTCAAATCCAGGGATTGCTAAACTGCGAAATTGATAACTATAGTTTATCCAAGAATAAATGTCAGTACAGGGAAGTTAGGACATTTGCCTCTTAGTCTGGTTGCACTAACATGCATAAATGTGTCCCTCTTTAAAGCTCTCATAGGGTTGCCATGCTGTATATGATGAATCACCACAAAAAGAGAAAGAGCATTTCGCTTAGGGTTACCATCTCCCCATTTAAAATAAACAAATAAAAATATTGCTGAACTATATAAATTTCATTTATCTTTTTCCTCGCCATCCAGCGTCCCATATAATTTCCATTTTGCTAGAAAATTCGATTACATTCTCCAGTCATCAATTGCTATTCAAGTATCGAAATCTTCTGCTCTTCGAGTATCGACATCTTCTGCTCTGTAAATCTAGATGTCTCTGCTCACATTTAAGTGGTTATCAGAATATGATCACTAATTGCACAGTCAATGAATTCTAGTTTCGAAACACCGCGAAAATAATCGTTTTTTTCTTAAACACTACATTAACACCGATACAACAGAGTAATTTGAACCACTATTATTTAACACAATATCACTAAAACGCACATAGTCCAACAATAATATGGTCACTTATTGCACTGCTTTTTTACAATGCATTAAAATAGCACGCGAATAAAATTTAAAATATAAAGTCGAAAAAAATGGTTTGACTACATTTTAACGATTTCTCAAAAAGAGGGAAAAAACGCAAATGACAACACCACCACACATATTATTACACACAAATTCATTTTTGTGTTCTCAAAAGCTTCAAATCGAATAATCTCTGTAACAATAACACTGAAATAACACTGAAAAATCAGTAACGATGTGCTAACATTTGAGAATGGTAACAATGCTTTGATGAGATTATTTCAATGCACAGCCAGCAGTAATGGCAAATGGTGATTTTATGATCATTCTGCCCACGGCTATCGAGCAAGCAAATCATAGGGTGGTTGTGGTTAAATCTGAAAATAATTACAACAACAATTGTACACAAAGTTCAGTGGCTTCCTTTGTGTTTCAGTGGTAATGTGCTATTGAGTACACCTACAGGCACCACTGTTAGAAAAAAGCTCTCCCATAAGCCCTGTACTGACATGTTTTGTTGGATAAGGTATAGTGTAAACTTATTATGAAATGATTGGAGATTCGAGAGTTGAACGTTAAAAGCGACGGTTGTATTTCAAGTGTTCGTCGGGTACAGAAATTTTTGAACAAAACTTGATAATTTTTTTTTGTTTTTTTCTTAAGAGACATATGTAGAATTCGAATTTCGTTTAGAATAATAATTGAGTGATAAGTTATATATGTTATCATAATTATTAAGTTTAGAAAAATCGGAATTTACGTTGTGAATTTACAGTTTGTGACTTTTCGTGCACATTGCCACACATAACCTTGAAACCACGCGGTGCGTCCGCCATTAATGGAGTCGGATGACCAAAGCAAGGCATAAAATACCGAGCAGTGGCACTAACCCACTGAAAAATAACTCTATCAACAGTCCAAAAAAAAATGGAAGCGGCACAACAGTTGCTTAGACTAAACAGCGGAAAATCTATTCATCGAAAAACGATGGAATCAGTGTCATCGCCAGGCAGAAGTAATAATAAACGTCAGGCATCGGCTCCAGACCATGAGCGCATGGATCAACAACCAGCTGAAAGGCCTCTTTCCAGTAGCTGGACATCGAGTAACAGCAACAACAGATTCGCCATATTCAATGACGTACAAGTAACAGCCAAGAAAACAGGCGGGAGAACGATAACCCCGACTCAACCAACTATTGCCGATAAAGTCGGTAGCAACCAAAAAACAGGTGCTGACACTGCTCCTTCAAACTCAGCACACAACAGCTACATTAATCAAGGTAAGTTTTGCCCTCCCATTTTCATTTATAATGTAGACATCCGCCAACTTGTAACGGATCTTAGAAAGAAAAATGTCGGGTTCAAGGTTAAGAACCGCGGAAATACGTGCAAGGTATTTGTTAGGGACAGTGCGGTCCATAGGGAACTTATGGAAAAATTGAGAACTAATCCAGAAATCAAAGCTTATTCTTTCATATTAAAGGAGGACCGAACCACAAATATAATCCTCAGGGGTCTAACTTCTGGTTATTAGGAGAAGGAGATCATGGAGGATAGCCATGAGATGACTCCTGGGTTGATCGATTCGGTCAGTAAATTCTCCACTTGAAGGTCTTGAATATAATCTCTTCCTTGTTCGCCTTCTTCCTGGGAAGCTTCCCTCTGAATTACTTAAAATAAAGTACTTATTTAACACCCAGGTCTCCTGGGAGAAACCGAGGGGTAATAACGGCCCCATTCAATGCCGGCGTTGCCAATCCTTCGGTCACCTAGCTAAAAACTGCGCTAGTGCATATAAATGCGTGATAAACAACACCCTCCGGGTGGATGTCCTGTGTTAAAATCCGAGGGCTCTAAAGCGGTTTGCGTCAACTGTAAAAGCAACCACCCTGCTAACTACCGGGGCTGTATTGCCTTCAAAAATTACTCCCTGCATAGGAAGAAGGTCCTTCAGGAGGCAAGGAACAATAAAGTCGCTCTTAAGACAATAGACCCCTCGCCTCCCAAAACTTTGCTTCCAGCCCCATTGACGGTGTCATATGCGAGCCTCTTCAAAAAACATGATGCCAAACCTGAAGTTCCATCTGTTGAGGTGCCTCCGGGTCAAGGAGTAATAGGCGAATTTTTCAACCTGCCAAAAGACCTTTTCGGACTTGGAGTGCATTCCCTACTCCAAAAAATAACTTCGTTTTTAAAAAAAATTAACAACTCTGGCTCCATCCATGAAAAAGGATCCAATATCTTGAGCTTATGGATCAAATCGTAATCAGCAACAAATAATGTGTTCAAACATTATCTCCTATAACCTAGCGTCCCTTGTGGAACATAGTAGGAGGATTGAACTCCAAAAAATCCTTCAGGCTAATAAATGCGTTATTGCGTTTATTCAAGAGACCCACCTCCAAGCAAAGCATAAAGTTTTTCTCGACTCCTTCCGATTCCTACCCAATAACACTAATCAAGGCGTTGCCATTACTATCAGGAATAATATCAGGTATCATAAGGTCTGCCTTAACAATAGCAATCCCATCTTCCCAAGTAAGTTCATTTCAATGAAATTAACTATTGAACGCCAAACTAAGAACTTACTTCTGAGTTCGACTTACGTTCCAGGGAATAGCTCGGCATTAGCCATTACGGAGGAGCTAAATAAAATTTAAGCCTTAGCATTACAATTCGATGGCGTTATTGTCGGGGGGGGACATAAATGCTAAAAGTCCAACGTGGGGTGATGACTGCCACAACTGGAATGGTAAAACACTGGAAAATTGTCTGCGTAACCAAAAACCATCTATAGTTAACCTCACTTTCTAGTCCCCGACCTTTCCCAGAGGATCATCATTTCTGGACCACTTCCTTATCTCTAGTCATTTGGTAAACACCCTCGATCCCAAAATTGGCTGCGTAACCAACAACCATCTATAGTTAACCTCACTTCCTCGTCCCCGACCTTTCGCAGAGGCTCATCATTTCTGGACCACTTCCTTATCTCTAGTCATTTGTTAAATACCCTCGATCCCAACTTTATTAATCTTTACCGTCCTTCTCGAATCACTTTCCTCTTCTTTTGAGTCTGAACCTAAAAGACTTAGTACTCCCATATTTTTTACCAAATCTAAATAAGTTCACAAAAAAACACGAATTGGGCTAACTTCAGAGAAGATCTAGACAAATCCTTCCCTCAGTTTGTCTCTCTAATAGTGCAATTGATTTCCTAATTGATAAGTTCAACGGGGCTCTATCTTCGACGATTGAGCAACATTCACAAACTCCCAATCCCCCTTTTCGGAAGTATGTGAATCTTCCCACGGACATCAAACACCTTTTTACAATTAAACACAACTGGCAAAAACTTTTAATTGTGACTGTAACGAACGGCGCTTCTTGTGACTGTAACGAACACCCTACAGTAATCCAGATGCCGTAAATCTGCTACAATCTTTCCGTTCGATGCTGTGAACTCTTCCCTGTGCTAGCACGATTTGAATATCTTCACGACGCAGGAGGAAGTCAGCCTTATAATTAATAGTATGAAACCTAAAAAGTCGTGCAGCCCTAATAAGTTCTCCAATTTCCTTCTCAAAAAAATATCCAGTTTGGAGAAGAAATTCCTAACAATATTAATCAATAACTGTATAAATAATGGATATTTTCCCCCTGGAAAATAGCTCAAATAATGCCGATCAGTAAGAGCCCGATCAATAATAATATTAATAACTTTCGGCCAATCTCACTTCTCTCCAATGTGGGCAAAATTTTGGAGAGAATTATCTCAACTAGACTAGACACACCATAAATAATTCCCATTGAACCTATCCCAGAATACCAATTCGGTTTCAAAAAGCAACACTCGACAATCCATGCCCTGTTGAAATTGCATAATGATGTGACGACAAACCTCAGAAATAAAAGATGCACAGTGGCCTGCTCTCTCGATTTAGAGAAGGCCTTTGATAAGTTGTGGAGGGAAGGTCTACTTTTCAAGATCTTAGGACTTAATTTCCCGCCAGAATTATTCCACTTGCTGGACAGCTTTCTTGCCAACAGATACTTTTTCATTCAGTTGGATGAGTATAACTCCAATCCATGCGTCTCCCTGTGCAGAGTTCCTCAAGGGTCCATTTTGGGGCCGAAGCTGTTTAATCTATTCCTACATGACTTCCTCATACCTTTTTCATAGATAACTCTATTAACTCGAGAGGTATTCTCTATGCGGATGACACTCTGGTCTACGCCTCTGATGATTACCCTTTTTCTGCCGTGAGAAAGCTGCAAGAGCATACGGAAGTAATTCACAGTTATTTCATTTAATGGGGGCTTCAAATTAATTTCCCTAAATCAGATCTTATCTGTTTTCGTAACTCTAGTAGCAAAAGAAATGGGCAACCTATTTAAATTCAACCATCATACTAGATTCGCATTAAATAAAGCTCGCAAGATCCAAAACATTCTGCCCCACTCATAAATCACGGCGATTTTAATAAGAAAACGAAGCTTCTCTTTTACAAGACCGTACTAAGGCCAGCCATAATTTATGCGTTTCCTATTTGGTTTTCTATTTCACCTACTGTCGCTACATAGATGGAGACTTTCGAAAGTAAAATTCTCAGACGTTTTGTAAATCAGGATTTCGAGTCTGAAAACAAACGTTACTCAAATGAGTCAATTTATAATGAAGCCAACATCACACTACTCATCAGATATTCACTAGTGCTAATGCATAAAACGATTAGGAGACTAATCCATTTAGATAATGATCTGATTAAGGACATATACGAATCTCAAATTAATATTAGCTGGTCTAATTCTGACTAAAGATACTCCGGTGGGAATAGTACCTGAAGGCGTCCATCGGATTCCATATGGATTGACAATCCCATACTACTCGTATGTTAAAGCGGGACCTGGTCATAATAGGGGATAACGATTGTAATAGCAAATTTACATATGAAGATATGTAGATATAACAATCGTGTATATGTGCATATGTGCACGTGTATGCAATGCACTATACCATCAACTTTGTCAATTTTGCACAGTGGCGATTGACAGTTAACCCGATATTTTTCTTTCCCCCGATTATATTTCTTTATCTGTGGGAGAGCAAAACTTCACCTATTATTATTCACACATAGATACATTTTTATCATTCTCTAGTTTTAAGATATGCCACAATAATTTTATGCAAATTTGTGAAACTAAAAAAAGAGTCGAAATGTGATATCTACAATAATGTGATATCATTAGACTATTAAATTATTTTAATCATCCACTTAATTTTGCTTAACTCTATACATTCATATTCACTTGTTATGTTAAAAATTATAAGTAGGTAATATTTAATATTCGAATCTGGCATGTTTTGTACCTGTGAAAAGTGAGAACGATAAAATACCCAGTTGCTGTATCTATGAATGTCCAGCATAATGCTGAATACACATGTGTGTTTGTCGATCTCCTTTTTCTCCTAGAATAAGTCTTAGATTAGTTGTATGTATTTTGTTCCGTGTATAAATCGACAAACGTCAAAGTAAATTTTTCATTGCTCATGAGCGAGAGCAAACTATTGTAATTGCCGCCATGTGGCGTATTCGTTTATTATTGTCAAAGCAGGCCATACAATACACAGCCGCTGTTATATTATAAGAAAATTTATATTGTATTCAACTGATTTTGTAACTGTCATGAAGTCTCAATAAAATGAATTGACTTGATTATGATATGATATGTCAATTCTCAGACGAGCAATACTGTTTCACTATCCAAGATGTTAAAATTGTTAGGAGAAATAAACATTTTTAAATATAGAAGAAAGGTCTTCGAACATCTGGGCCATGCACGAAGATACTCAGTCAAAAAGGCCAATCTTAAAGTACTTTTTTTTGGTACTGACAACTTCTCATTGCCAAGTATTAAGGAGCTGCATAATTTGAGGTATATTAATTATCGGATGATATAACATTTATGACCAAACTCAGAAATAATTTTGTTTAAAAGTTTAGGCAATTCGACAGTTTCTGCGATTGGAATTGTTACCTCTTTCAAGAACCCCGCTAATTGCATTAAATGCTATGCTATGGCTAACGGAATACCGGCATATAAATGGCCAGTTCATGCAGACGTTTGTCGGCAGTTTGATATGGGAGTAGTTGTTTCATTTGGTCATATGATACCAGAAAACATAATCAAGTCATTTCCTTTGTAAAATAATTATTTTCTCATTTTATGTGTTTCTAAGAAAGTATATTTCAGAGGAATGATCAACGTACATGCAAGCATTCTACCTCGATGGCGTGGAGCTGCTCCAATTATCTTTTCAATAATGAAAGGGGATGCCAAAACTGGCGTATCAATAATGAAGATAGAGCCAAACCAATTTGATGTCGGTGAAGTATGTTTTTCAAATCAACTTAAACATGTGCAAATGTATCTGCTTCTTTGACACCAATTCGTTTTATTAAACATATTTCAGGTATACGCACAAAAAGAAATAAGCATTGGCTCTCATGTTTTAATGCCCGAATTGTATGATGATTTGGCTAAAGAAGGCGCAAACCTACTGAGATCGGCAATAGAATCCTACCCCGAAAGCTTTAAAAACCCTCAAAAACAAAACGAAAATGAGGCAACATATGGTACGAGTAATATTTCTCTTTTATTTTTAACTAAATACTTTAAACTTATCATTTGAAGCACGTAAAGTTGTTCCTACTATGGCTGAGATAAACTGGAGGTCTATGTCTGCGTCCGAAATATACAACTTATACAGAGCACTATTTGGCTTTAAGCATTTAACAACAAAGTTACAGGATTTAAATATCAAATTGGTGGAGCTCCGTTTAGGACCTACTTTGGAAGAAAGTGAAGGTTGCCCTGGTTCGGTTAAATTTGTGCGTAGTGCAATGTCCCTGCGAGTACAATGCAAAGATAATTCTTTTATTGACATTGTTAAAGTAAAAGTTGGTGGAAAACGTACTATGACAGCTCTAGAGTTTAACAATGGTTTTCTTAAGAAAATTTCAAATGTTCCATTCATTTTTAAATAAAAAAAAATATCAACTGGTCTTATTATTTTAAAATTTCTTACATTTCAATTAGTAGCTCTATTAAAGCATACAAGCCCCCCTTCTGGCTTCGCTTGTGTAGTATGAAAATTTGAATAGTTACAAATTCTTTTCTTTACAGAAACTTTAAATATTATATATTATTATATGTATTTTTAATTTAACCATGCTTCTGAAAATAACACTTTTTGTTTTATCTGTGTCTGATATCAAAATAAATTGATTATTTTGATAAACCAACAAATTGTCCTTGTGAGAAACAATGAAATCTAATCACACATATTTATTCGTTTATCCTTGTGATTTTTTATCGTTATAGCGAAAGGTATAAGCAAAGCTTATGGTCTAAGGAATATCAAAGTCCTAGACTGAGGTCGTATCAAATTATGAGTGCAATTACCATGTGTTCGGGCACACATTGTGAAATGCAACCTCTATGCTTGAAAGTGCTGAAACAACCACAAGGGTGAACCAAATCTATTGTATGTGCTACTGCTATAATCATAATGGAGAAATCTATTGACAATGATAGAACGAAGAGCCACACTGTTGCTAAAAAACCAAACCCCCATGTTCTTTTGTCTAGCGAAATTAAGCTTACTAAACTATAGTCGAAACGTTATTTCTTAACCGGCGAAGATTTAAACGCTGAACAGAATTTGTGGAAATAGTACCAATTAGTAGAGCAAATCTACTACTCAATTGGTTGGGTCAGTACAATTGTGAAAACGCTTTTCTCACTCGCTGTTCGCCAGTCTTCCAAAGAAGAATCTCTTCAGTGTTGGGATCAGGTGATCGGTATATTATTGGAGATACGATCCCAGTGCTAGGCGAAATAAAGCCCACGAAGAACGCAGCAGCGTATTTAACACCCCATCCGCAGTTCAGGAGTTTCGAGAATGAAATAGGGATCCATTTTAAGCTGCTATCGGATTTTATGGGCCTGGCTGATTATCTCCTTCCAAGGACTTCGAACAAACTAGTCACCTTTAATTAGAGCGCAATTGCCCTTAGTTGAAATTAAATTTTTTTGAACCTTATTAAAGTAATACACCCCGCAGTAGCCACCTTGATTTTTCTTCTTTATATTTTCAAAAAAATACTTCGGACATTTTAGTACGTATTGATTTTACTTTATACAAATTTTAAGTATTTTAACCCAAATCAGAAGGTTTAACTTCCTTAGTAGAAGCTGGATTTTGTGTGGATGCGGATTTTTGAATCAAGTTTTTGCTGAACCATATCGGCCGAGGCTTTTCCATTTCTACAATTCGCTTCCTATTCAGAAATTCAGCGGACTAAAAGGCAACAATTTTAACATAAATTAAACATAAATTTGTTTTATATTATATACCTGTTCAATTTTCTCCCCTTCATAGAGCACTACAACTTCCTCTTCTACGGGATTTAAGCCCAATTTTTCTTGAATCTTATCCTGCATCAACTTTGTTTCCGTAGATACCTTTGCATAGCAATGCGCTGAAGTTAAATAATTTATGTTCCATTTCTCAACAGTTTTTATTTTATTACTTACGGCACAATACTCCAATTTCATGATCATGTCCACAAGTGCGGCATGAACGTAAATAAGTTTTTAATTTAAGTGGTTTCCAAACATACTCAGGACTGCCAAATTTTCGACTCAACCTTCTTTCAACAGTTCTTCGGTGTTTAGGCACAGCCCAAAGGATACCATCACCAATTAAATTATTGAGGCTACATTTCGACTTGTTTTGTGTTTGAACTGGAAACGTACTATTCGTCCCAACAATGGCTAGGTGTTTTACAAACACATGAATTGAAAATGGTTTAATAAATACAAAAAGACATTACCTGGACGAAAAGGATTTCGAAAAGCCTGAGAAATTGCATTATCTAATTTATTTATAAAATTAGATATCCTTAGAACAATAGAATGAGCCATTTATTAAAATAACCTTTTTTCCGAAACACGATTAAATTAAGCTGTTTTACAGTTGCTGTCATTTATATAAGAAAAATCTTTATACCAGTTATTCGATTTATTTGACAGATAAATATAAGAAGCTATAAAATTCGTTATAAAGTTATGGTTTCAATTATGGATTTCATGTTCGTTCACTGCCCAGATTCAATTAAATATTAGTTACATTTCTCACTACACGTAACAATCAGGCTTTACCACTGTCCTATTTTAAATATATCATATAAGTATTTTATGTGAGTGTTTTATTTATTTTGCATTGTACAAATCAACGAATGGATATATTTGGCTTAATTCTGAGGAATAAATTTTCGTACAACATAATGAATGCCAATGTTGCTTGCTTCGTAAATCGGGTTAAGCGCCCTGATATCTGCTGTAAATAATCGTACTGTAGCATCCTAGCGTTTATTACAGACTTGACAAAAGTACTTTCCCATTTGCTAAGAAAACGAAAAAGTTCTATAAACTAAATATTATTGTTCTCGTATTGGATTAGATTTGTTTCTTTAAATTAACTTGATTGTCACAACTGCACTTTAAGTTTCTGCAGAAATAGAAAAGACTTATTTCTTCCACTATAACAGTATATGTAAAACCACTCTATAGAAATTAAAAAAGAAAGTGGTATTACTACTGAGTAAGAGGCCAAAGCGGGTGTAAGGCACCCGAAAATTTCTTAAGTTAAAACTTACTCTCCATTATCAACACGGTAGCCCTAATACGCTCTTCTATCAGCAAAGAAATACTGACTAACTTAGATGGCTCTATAGCCCAAGATAGACCTGAGCATTACCGAATAAGCCTCCACAGTAAGCTCGTGCTTCGGCCAACTGAACTGCCTCTAGTTACCATTCTAATATTTTTGACGTCCTTTTCCACTTATACATTCGCCACCTAAGGTGAGTTCCTTTTAGACATAGATGGACTGACTTAGATGACAAACTCTACTAATGCTTTTGCAAGACTTTAACCTCGTACACACTGTAAGTGAATTAACAACACATTGTACATCTGTATAACCTGCCAGAATTTGATAGAATGAGAGCAATTTACAAGTAAAGTTGCTATGAGAGGGATTTGCACATAATTTCTATGTTTCGTGTAATGAGATAAATGAATGTATTCAGAAGATTAATCATGATTTAAGTCAATTGGAAAAATGCTTTCAAATGAATAAATTAAGTTTAAACGTGAGCAAAACCAAATGCACGTTTATAAACGGACAATCTGATAACAATATATTAATTAATAATGAAATATTTGAAAATGCTAACAAGATTAAGTACATAGGAATTATAATTGATACAAAGTTATACTTTAATAGTCATATTGAGTACATAGAAAACAAAGTAATCAAATTAGTTTCCTTGGAAAAATACGACAAAGAATGTCAATAATAAGTGCAATTAGTGTATACAATTCTATAATTAAACCACATTTTGAATATTGTTTCACAATCATATATTTAGCGAATAGCACAATGTTAGATAGACTGCAGAAGTTTCAAAATAGAGCAATGCGAAGTATATTAAAGTGTCATTGGCTAACATAATTGAAAACATGTTAAGTGTATTGAAGTTTTTAAGTGGAAAGCAAAGGACAATTATGAATGTACATATGTTTGTATTTAAAATGAAAAATGGATTGTTACCTAGTTGTCTATGTAATAAAATATTATATGTTAGTAATGTGCACATAATATAAGGGTTTTAAAATATTTCATAAATTACCTGATGAATTAAAGCTAGCGAGCCAGCTAATAAGATTGAAGTAAAATACTATCACATAAATTATTTTTTTTTTTCTATTTAATTATTTTGTTGTAAGCTAAACATTGCTAAATAAACAAGTTTGAATTACATTGAATAAAGTTCACTAGCGTGTGAAATGTGGATGACGATTTTTGATATGTCAATGCATTAATCTGCTTTACGTCAACCAAAATGTCAAAAATATAATTCCAATAAACATTTATTGAACAATATTTTTTTACATCAGGACGAAACGAAATAATTCTAGTATAACAAACGACAAAAAAGTATCAACAACAAAATATCAAACAAAAATTAAAGTATATTTTGCTAATATGTCAGTATAACATATGTCAGTGCCATCCACACTATTGGACGAATATAGAGGAAAGAAGAAAAAACTAGAAAATGAAAATGCTTTGGAGGCTTAGCAACAATATATGAAAAAAATAGCACAATATATGCATACTGTAAATTCTGGAAATTTAATAAATAATAATCTTAAATTTCCATTCCTAATCGAATGCATGATAAAATATTTATCAAATCGAAAAAAACGATTAGAAAATAGACCGCGGTGCACCAACGGGAAAAGTCCATCAATGCATTTAGCGTAAACAGCAATAAAAGGGTATTTTAGTACAGTTTTCCATCTAGAGCCTTCAACATCGATATCACGACTTTCTCATTCATTAGCGCTATAGTCAAAAGGTTGAAGATTTTTGGTGGCCTCAAATTGAAGAAATAGACACAGACGATCGTTATTTACAACAGGATAGAGCTACGTGTTGTGTGAGTACACATGCCAACATTGAGCTATTGCGTTCTAAGTTTCTAGGCTGATTAACTACACGTAATGGTGACATAAACTGGCCACTTAGATCATGAGATTTAACACCATTACATACATTATTTCCGTTGGTTTCTTTTTTTTTGAAAAGTAGTTCCTACATGGATAAGCCAACAATAACTGCACAGCTGAAAAACAACACTCGAACCGAAATTGATGAACTTAATGCGGTAATGTGTAAGTGAGTCCTTGAAAATGGTGATCTCCGTATGAGAGCATGCAGACGTGCTCGTGGTGGATATTTAAATGTTGTTATGAAAAATAGATATACTCGTATGTAATTGATAAGAACAATAACTTTGTAAAAATAAATTACCAGGAAAAATCTAAATATTTACATACATGTTTTATTTTGAAAAAAAAAAAAAAAACATTTTGAAATATCATTTATTTACGCTACGTGTCTGTAATCCTGAGTCTCAACAAATTTTTTTCGATTATCAACATCATTTAATAATATCCCAGTTTGACTTTGGCCAAGCAACTTGGAGTTTAAGGGAAATATTAAATTAATTTTTCTTTTGTCAAAATTATAAATGTGTGCGATGTGCTTATCTTTTACGTTATATTTGGCCAGAATCCATTAGAGTGTTTTCTATCAGATATCAAAATTTGACATTTTTACATTTCTAAAATATACAAACTTCTGAAAATGCTTTCATGTAGTAAACATTGGTTCACCATTGTATCAGAAAAAATTTCTATTCTAACATACCTTACTGAACTTGACAGCAGCATACAAAAATCTATGAACGCACTCCTAATTTATACCAATCAGTTATCAGAACTTTTTTTTGATTTCTACTTCTAGTAAACATCTGTTTTTTCCAATAACTCCGAATACTTGACATGTGTCTCACCTGCTATTTATTTTGACTAAAACCATATACATACACACATTCGCATGTGTTCACATTTTTTTTTACACGACCAAAAGTGAAAAAGTTTACAATTAGAGAATAATTGCACGGTTATTAGCAACGATACAACAATCCTCTGGAATGAATGTCCTTCATGTTAAAAAGGTAACTGACAGAACGAAAGTGAACCAAGAAATTATAATACTGACATATATTAAATAGTAGGGATGGAGTATAGCGCCTCGGATTCCGCTAAAGTATAAGATTTCCACCTAGTATTCAAAGCGCTTGGCCCAGTGATAAAGCTTGGCATTGATACACCGAAGCCCGTATGTGGTTTGTTGAATTCGGACTCAGTTCTGACGAAAGCAATTGCGGTGCCTCCGAAGTCTGCTAGCCCGAAGTTATCTAGAGAGAAATCGAATTGGCACTTGGTGGTGGCCGTGGTGTTAGCTTCCATCCAAAGATTCAGTCATAACTACTTCGTTGGTACTCCCGAAAGCATACAGTCGATTAAGTTTAAGCGGTATTAAAAAAATAAAAAAAAACGAAATAATTTAACTAGCGCTGGTAATTGCTTTAAATATTTGTGAATTAAAGAGTGATTGGTTCGCGGAAAGTGCTGTATAGTATTTTAACTTTCCTTTAGTTGTTTCTTACATACATATTTTCATTTGCTCTGTCCCAGGTAATTCGTTATTCCCATAAAAATTGTTACCGTTGTACAAAAAAAAAAGGATAATGGCTTGTTTTGGGAGTTATAGTCTCATGTGCATTCGTCGTTCGCAAACGGATAAATTTTTGTGTCATTTGTTCTTAAATCGGGGTGTTCTAAATAAAACAATAATTCGTCCGAAATATATGTTTCCTGCTGGTCATGGTGGTGTTGAAGATCTTTCTGTAAAAAGATCGTTTCATTCTACTGGAGTTTTAAGTCGGTTTTTGAAAAATACTACAGCCGATCGCAATTCAAAGGTAAGCTAGTTAATATGGTTGCATAATCTATTAACTTTATTTATTGTTTAAAAACGTTTTTGGATTCCCGCATCACCTTCTACTCTTTAACAATATGAATAAATAAATTCTCGCTTCTTAACTACAGCTGGATATTATTTAAATATATACTAAGTTCAAGAAACACGATTTTTGTTATTACTATTTGTATCCCGAACTGCAACAGGATCTTGAAGAAATAGGAAAATTTTGTAGATCCTGTTCGTTGTGCAACATTTAAAGATTTTTTATCTTACGGCAGTCTGTCAGTAGATTCGCACGCACAGAATTTGCAACATGTAGTATGTATGCATATGTTTAACTTATTTCACGTTATGCAAGACATGTATTAAATAAAAATTCCAAGTCACACTTGTTTTCTTATAGATAAAATTTGACAGTTTTTGCATGAACACATGTTTTCATCCTCTCTGAGCAAATCATTTTCGGAGTAAGTACTAACACCACTGCATCTGGTTATCACCTTCACTAGACAGGTTAGAAGAAATTATGCAATTTTAGGGTTTTGTATTTATTCACCCATCATTTTAGTTCCGAATGCAGGTATTTTGTTAACGTAGGCCATAGAGATTTTGGTTCGCTTGCATCACCAATAAATGCAAATACGTTAAGGGAAAATATTGTTTAGAACAAAATATTTAGCGCAGTAAAAATAAACTCAGAATATAGTTTTAGTTGTTCGGTAATATTTCATATATGTAATTGATGTTTGTTGAGAATAAAATTGTCGGTTATAGTATTTAATAGGTATTACTTGGAAAAAATCGTATTAACAAATCGGTTCTATGCCAGTGCAAAACATACAGGATTTCTAAAAGCACAGTGTGTACCTATTTTGTTTTTCATCTGAATAACTTATAGATAAAACGTGAAAAGATTCATACAAATTATTAAATTTAACAGGAATAAATAAATAGTTTTGCTAAAATACAAGTTGCAACAGATTTCGGGAAAAGACTTAAACAACAATTCATACCGAATAGTACAAAATGCCATCATTAACAGAGTACTATATTATTGAAAATCGTGCAGGACATCCACAAAAAATAAGAATATGGACCGATGGTCCTTGAAATAAATCCTTTTTAGTCTTTAACCCTAGAAAGATAACGTACGTCAAATCGACGTGTTCAGTTTTGTATAATAAGTTTTTATGTTTCATTAGAAAAGGATTTTTATTTTTGTATTTTTTTTTTCAATTTGAATAAAAAATTAAAAAAAAACTTATGTTATTTTATTGAACATTAAAACAGTTAAAGTTATAAACGACTAATTAACAAATTGTGGGAGAAATCAGCATACAAATACATACGAGTATACGTCGAATCGACGTATGGTTATCTTTAACGTAACTTTCAATAACGTTATCTTTCTAGGGTTAAGAAAAATCGATGGTGAACTCAAACTTTTAATTGAAGCAAGTATACGCAGACGTTTTTAAAAACCTGACTTGTGTTCTTTTCGACCAACAGTTAAGAAGGCACAACTTTAGTGTGAACCGATTTATTTAGCAGGAAATGCAATGCGACTTAAAACACCCATAACATTTTTTTCTTAAATATATTTTGCTTTTAAATCCAACATAATTCAGTCATTTTTGTTGAAAAACTGAATTAAGTGGTTTTCATAGAGCTTGTCTTGAAGCAATTCGAGCCATTTTCTTTCTGTCATAACCCCCCGAGTTGTTGAAAATTAACCGTTTGATCACTTTAAGTACCTCATGTTTTTTTTCAGTACCACAGCACACACATCAAAGTATCGCAGATGTAGAGTCCATGATGTTTTTCGCGCTCAACCCATACGTCGAGCTTTTTTATTTGTGTGCCTACATTTCTGTAATTGATTCAAGCTCCGTGGCACTATATGGCTGCTCATAAAACGTGTATCTTTTTAAAAAAAAATAGCTAAAAAGCTAAAGAAAAAATACGTGCAACAATGGGTCCGCCTGCGTACAGGACCTGCAATGCGATAAAACTTTAAGATGCGTCTCTGGATGCGTACGTTGATGTTGTAAACATGTCCTGCATTCCGCGGTCTGTCGAAATCCATGCGGTTTTGCTGTACCTAAAGTTACAAATTTTGTCTGGGCAATGGTACTCACAAATAAATGTGCTTGTATAGTAATAATAATAATAGACAAAAAAGAATGTCGACAGAGTTGATATGCCCATGCTGCTTGGGTCTTTTTGAAACCTTGGCAACGTTTGCATTGAGGTGTCGTTCGTTTGCCCTTACGCATGGGTTCAATTTTGACTGTGATACTTAAGATAGATTTGTCTCGTTTTTATCGTAAGTAAGTATAAAAATAGGAAGTCCGCGTTTGACTATGGTATCTTTATCACTGCCCGTTTGTTGTTTTTCTTTCTTTATGATATTGACGGCGTCAATAATATTAAAGTCTTGTGCTTCCACGTCTTCTACTATGTTTTCTTTTTTGCCAGACCGGTGAAATCCCCCAGCGAAGACTCGTAGCGGTTTTTCGAACTTATTTTCATAAGTATACCATTGGATTTTCTCGGTGTTAAGTAACTCGCCGTGAATTTATTGCGGGTGGAGGGCGATGTTTCACTTGGACTTTTGCCTTGTTTGTTATGGCGGGTTTGTCTTCATATCTTGGTTGTAAGACTTCGGAAGAAGAACTTGCCTTACGTTTTTCGCTAGGTCTTTTCTTGAAAACCGGATTGGTTCCGCGAGTCAGTTCAAGAGGGGTTTTAAGAGTGGCTCCATTTCGTTGAGGTTAGCTCGGAGTTCGTTATTCCCTATTTCGGAGCATTTATCTTTCGCTGAGTCATGATTTGATCTGGATGGTGGAGATCGAGGTACCCTTGATGCATTCGTGAAAAGAATTGATAGTAATAAAAGGGCTCTCCCCAGATCCGTAGATCTTACCTCCAAAGAGGGTGGATTTGCCAGTAAAACTGGATTGCCACCTGAGGTATTGCTTCCGTTTGTTTACTTCATTGCATTTTTGTATGCGCTATGCACTCGGCATACGGAGGGTGCATTTTAGTTGCCTTCTACGACAGGCATGCCTACCTCGGCTATATGCTACTACCCCTACCCGAAGGGGTGACGAAATGAAAAAATATTGGTAAATGGTTCATTGGTAATGGCGCACCCGTATTTGAAAAATGTGACTAATGTGTTAAAAACGTCCAACATAGATTCCTACGTCTTATGTTGCGTGGACTTTTAATGATTATCCATTAAAATTTCTACTTTAATTTAATCTAAGCATGTCGCTGCCTTTCAATTTACCCATTGCTGCAGCAAAACTACTTTCATAAATATTCACGTGGTCACCTCACGTCACTCACTTGAACCGCCTTGGTTTAAGATTTAAAAATCTGCGATAAGATTTTAAGGTTAACTTGTAAATAGTTTAATAAAGCTCCTTCGAGGTAACTGAGGCTTGAGTTTAAAAAAAAAATAAAAAAAATCAAACTTCGGAAGATAATATGTTTTTTTAGATACGTACGAGTACATATATATTTCGTATATTTTATGTATTAAAACAGTCTCAAATGACATTTAACAATACCTTACTATAGACGTTCTATTTATGTGTTGTGACCATTTAAAAGTAATTTACAATATCAGCCAATCAAAGAAAATTAAAAGATTATAAAGCTCTGTTTACAGTAAAATATAGGAATATATAAATAAAATTATAAACACTAAGGTTAACCCGACTATCCTCGTTTTTAATTTGAACATATGTAAGTCGTTAAACAGAAAAATGCCCTGAAAGACCGTCCTTTTGAACCTGATTAAAATAAAAGGTAACTGTTCTTTTCCATGTATCAGTTGTTTTTTTGAAAATATTTTATATTGCATTGCACTCCTGAACAACTTTGCATTATCAACAACGTGAGAAACACTGGAAAAATGATAGAATTCTTTTGCTGAAAATTTGAACAGACTTATCGATTTGGCAGTCTTTACAAAAAAAAACAGCAAGGGAATTGAGAGTTCGACCGTGAAAAATAACCCGAGTGACGGATGCTTAAATCGTGTTGATGGAACAAACAGGAGCAAGTCAAGTGATTAAATGCTATTACGGCGGAAGCTAACAATGTCATCGCATTTGTTTTACAAGTCGAACAAGCTTTTTTTAGAAGTCATCACATAAGCACTTCAAGTTGAACATTGGTTTTTGTAGGTTTCGACTATCGAAGCGCTAAAAAAACGATCTTGAAGATATGCATATGCATATTATGTATGTAGTTAATATTTATTTATGTTTTGTATTTAAAAGAGATCATTTTGTGATATGTAAATTAAACTTGTTTATCGCATTTATTCAATAAGTTTGAACTCGAACATAGTTTTCTCGCAATGAACTAACTTTCTCAGTAAAATATTACGTATTGTCGATTTATCGTAAATTGTACAAGCTCTCAAATCCATTATCCCAATCTTCATTCACTACTACTTTCATCTTCATCACTTTCGTTTTACTTCCAATCTGTTGCTTGCACCTGTTTATTGACCTAATTCAAAAAAAAAAGAAGAAAAACACGTTTTCTGTTATTTATGTTATGATGAAGGAGAGAAAAAAAACCAATCGATTGCATAAATTCTTTGGGAAATTATTGTAGGTATTAATTTAAAATTTAATTTGTAAATTTAACATATAGCTGTGATATAACACCACTAATAGTTTCGCTATCATTTCATATTCCCACATTTTTGTGGTGAAATCTTCCGAAAAATATTCATATTATGCGTATTGGAAAGAGCGACTAATTTTTGTAAATGAATAAATTTGAAAGTTTACAACTGATTTTGCAATACGGGTATAAAACCATCCCTAAAAACTGATGTGCTAACTCAAGTTTTATATTTTTTTCCTTTGTTGAAGAAAAAACCTGTACGAAAAAAAAAATTGATAGAGTATTGTGTGATGTCGGCAAATAGAATGCTTTAACATTCTTGTCCTCTCCTCACATGTAAATTAATATTTTCTTTGTTGTTTAAAAAAAAAAATTATTTAAACTCTTATATCTAAAACAAATTTACTTATGATGAAAGATATAATGTAGACTTGTGCAGGCTGACTTCGGCTGTAGAATAGAACTCCTGAGACATATGGAACCTTCCTATTTACCGGGATGTTGTTATATATATTTAAGACGGAATGTTTTCTTGTTATTTAACTTCCTGATTCACCTCGAGAATGGAAAATGCAAATTTAGTAATATCTTTACGTTGGTGTTTATAATGGTTTTTGACACTTTTTAAGAAAACGTGTCTGTGTGTACACATATATGTATGTGTACATGTTTTTGGTCCACAATAGCTCTTAAACGAATAGGGCTATCGGTTGGAATTCGTTTTTTTTTTGTCAAATGATGCGTTTTCATACCGAATCGCGGCGATTAGATTTTGACAGAAATCGGCCGATGACGATGGTTATTACGAAAAAACAGACACAAAATAAAATTAAAATAGAGGACTCTTCAAAATTTAGCAGTGCTAGTCAAAATCAATTAATATAGCAGAGGTTTAGCGAATACTTAATAAAAATGGAGCCATCTGAGTTATTCAAGGACAACAAAAAAACGTATATTTTAAAATATTGTAAGTACACGGAGTCTGAGATCTGGTCGGTAAACCTTTGGGTGATAGGTTTTGGTGAGACAAATTTAAGAAGTTGCATGACAGGGGCACTCCCCTCTGAGTAAGAGGGAGATGAAAACTTATGGAAACACTCTCAAAATTAGTCGTTTCTAATAGAATATGTGACATCAAACGCCATTGGAGAATACTATTCGTACAAGTTGTATTTGTACGGAAGTACTTGGCGTGACCCATCGATGAATCCATTACGGCTAGTTTGGTTATGACTTCATCGATATTCTAGATATTTCATGTGTCATTTTTTCATTATTTGAACAGGTGTGGTTTCCCTTATCTTAGGTAGTACTCGTATAAACCACATACGCCTGTTGTTAACTCCCTTCTGTCTTTAAGAGGAAAGTCCTGCTTCTCCGGTTAAGACTTCTACTCGTTTGAGCACTCTTTGGAATCTCATTTCTTATAGCTTATGTTTTGGAATCCTTTTAAATGGTTTTCTTGTCGATATAGATTGTCAAAATTATTAATAAGATGACTGTTATTTAGTAATATAACAACGGAAAGCATTATAGGCTTATTTGTATTTAGCTTCAGAGGCTATTCTTATTTATCTAGTTTCAAACCTTCGTTTGTGATTTCTTCATATTGTTTTATTTCATATTGGTCCAATGTATATGTTTTCAGGAAATTCTGTGTACTTGCTGATGGGCTGTTATATATTTTACCTCTATCCCAGTGTTGTTTATGAAATTGATTAGATAAGTTCCTTTTATCGTATAATTGTTGATTGTGTATTTTTCAGAGACGAATATAGCTTCGTTTCGATTATTTTTAAGTCTAAATTTATTTCTTTAATATTATTACGTTGTGCTTTCTTATTGTTTAGTACTTCTGACAAGAAACATTTATCATGTATTTTCCAAAAGGTATATCTTAATTCTAGGTTACAATTTCCTATCTAATTGGCTTATGGCCTTTGTTTCATATAGTTTATGTTTGTTATTAATAATTAGATATTTTATTAAAATAACAATATCATTTTTATGCATACATACATCCATTAGATCTTTCATATTTATTTGTTCAAGTTCATGTTGTGTTATTTCTTTAATGTCATGAAGGTTTAAAATTGCTAGATTCAATACTCTAGACTTAGCTAATACCATTGTTTGTAATTTTACGATTATTAATTTACATTTTTTTAAATTATTTTCAGCTGTGTTTTAGATTGCATTTCATGAAGTGATTCGGACATTTTCTTAATTTATTGAAAATTTCAGAATTGGTAGTAAATTGTTTATTGTTATTTGCTAATTGTTCATTAATTTTGTTATTTATTAACACTAAATCATCATCGTCTGGTGTTCCGGAAACCAATTTCCAAACTGTACCTATTTCATTATTCCCTCACTTCTTGTCTGTGTCAATTCTTTTAGTAATGTTTTAATTATTGTCAGATCTAAGTCGTCTGTTGGGTGGTCTAAATACAAGTTTATTTTTAAAAATAAAATAAAATGAACCCAAATCAATTATTTTCGGTATGTTATGGTTTTATTAGAAAGATCGAAAATTCCCGAACATACGATTTCATTCATGGCTGCCTCGGTTGGCTTCGCAGTTGTTGGCTCTATATGAATACATCTGACTCTATCTCACGAATGGCTCGGACGATATTAGCTTTACGGGCTTGATCCATTCCGGGTTTATCCGAATAAAAACATTGATCTTTAAGGGGACGTGGCAAAAAAAAATTCTAGCGGGGTAAAATCGCAGCTCCCACTGATAACACAATTACCGAACTTAGCGCGAAAAAGATCGATTGTTTGATGTGTAGCATGGCACGCCATTGTGCTGAAATTAAATATCGTCCAAGCCCATGTCTTCAATTTCAGCCCACAAAAATTCGGTAATCATGGCTTTGTGGTATTTATCGGTGACGGAAATGGCGTTTATAGCAACAATAAAATAAAATGGGCAAATGATGTCACCACTCATTCTCACTCTGCAGATCATTGACTTCCCGACAATTTTGTTGTGTTAACATAGCCGCAGAGATGAAAATGCGACTTGTTAGCAAAAAAGATTTTTCAGCCAAATTCGACGACCAATTCTCGAGCTGCTGTCGGGCTCAAACTATAAGGGAACATTCCGAGATCTCCGTGCAAAATTCTCATCAGCATGGGGCGTAAAACGTTGAGCTGTTGAGATCGATGGCGAGTCGATGTTCCTGGATTGAGTCGAACACACACGTAGCCGCATTTTCGTCGGTACGTACCATACGATGACGGGGACCGTGAGGATTGTCCGCAAATAAGCCAGTCTCACGAACTTTTTGCGCAAACTTGTGTACCGCAAGCATTCACTTTTGAAATAATTTTGCAATATTTCCGAACGTTATACAAGCGTAAAGCGATTCATTTAGTTCTGCGGAGGTAGTTAGTATCTGACAGTCAAATTCCTAGTGGGAAAGAGCTGTCAGTGCCAAAATAATATATGTTTCAAAAAGAAACTTGTATTTGGACCACCCGTTAATCCTTCTATGGAATACTTATAATATTCGCTGTTACTTTGATGCTATAATTCTGATACAATGTGTTCAAAAAATTTTGTTATATAGAAAAGTTCTCCATATTTGTCGTAAATTGCAGCCTTCCGGTTTTTAATGATAAGTATTTTTTTTTATTTTTCCCTACTATAAGTTATTATTTCTGCATTTGCTAATTCGAGTATAGTTACTCGTATTACTATACCTTTCACCTTTCTCAAAAAAAAATAAAATAGATTTATGTTTTAATGCTGTCTTTATAGACGATTTTATTCCTAGTTCTAACTGGTTTTCCTAAATCTTCTATTATTATTTGTTGTTTATATCTTGACCTTAATTTACCATATCTGTAACATTTGTGGTGCGATGTTATACTGGACAATAGAATAATTCAATATTTAAACGTTATTAAGGTCTTGAAATGTGGTGAGATGAATCCTCTTTCTCTATGGTCATGGTATTTTTAAAGTTTTGTAATATTTCTAGTATTTTTTATCCAGATTTGGCTTTCCTTCTATTAAATTTACTAACAGAAATTTCGAATATGAATATATGCACGTTAAAAATTTTAATGACTGTACCAAAAATATATTAAGTGTAGTTGCTCCCCTTCTTTCTTGGGAATTGTAGTTTCGCCAATCGGTATTTTCACAGGATGTCTATCATATTTGTTTTTGTTACATATATCACATGACCTTATATATTCTTTAAGTTGTTTTTTATAGTCTGGCCAACAATATTGTCTTTCTATTTATTTCACATTTTCCTTGTAGTTTCTGGCCGCTCTTGAGCGTGTTTGTTCAATTATAGCAGCTTAATTGTTTTAGTGTTTTAGTGTGCAAGATTTTATTGCTAAGTGTGCTTAGAATGCTGGTTATATATCATTTTAGGAGCATATTCCTCGATTATGGAATATTACCATTTCATTTTAGCATTTGGGTTGCGTGCAGATAACGCAAATGTTAAAGGTTGGTGATCTGCGTGGATTTTTAATTTAGGTAGTTCCTTAAATATTTTTAAATGCTTGGTTAGTGGTTTTGTTATATTTGCATAATTCTTGATAAATTTACGGTAATAACCGGTCATCTCTCTTAGTTTTTTGTCTGTTTTCATTATATTTTGGCTTATTACATAACCTAAAAAATTTACTTTAGCCTGAAAAATTTTTTATTTCTCTAGTCAAATTTTCATGTTTACACCTCTTAGTGTTTGTATTATAGTGCCTAAATGATTCGTGTGTTCATCTAAAGAGTTTGAGGATATTATAAAATTATGTTATCTATGTATGTACACGTACGGAATATTTTTCTACATATTCTTTTAATATGTTGCCCATATCACGTTGAAATATTGGTGGTACATGTTTTAGGCCGAAATGTTTCAATGTCTTTTTCTTACATCATGATTTGATGAACTCCTGGTTTCGGGTCTGATGTGGAAAAGTACTTAGCTTTACCTAAATGGGATAAAATCACGTTGGTGTCACTTCATTTAGTAGTTTATTTAACACATTATTCACGAATGCATTTGCAGATAGTGGGTATGGATACTGTTTACTACACATGGTCGTATCCGTTACTGTTCTGGCGAAATTTTTGACATCAGTTCTAAATAGTAAACTGGTGTCAATTTTAGAGACCATTTTATTCACTTTTGGAGTTTTTTTTAGTAGTGGTGATATGGTGATATTGCCTCGTACAATACATATATCATCATTTAAGAACATTTGTTCCATAATTTCTTTCTTTTCTCAAAATCAGTTTTTGCTGCTATTTACACCCGATAAAAGATCTGTGTCTAGATTATTTATTAAATTTAAATAAATGTAGAAAATTAATATATCATAATAATATATCATAATAATAAAACCAACGCACATTGGTATCTCTCGTTTTTCCTCCCTAACTTTCTTTCGCCCACATATAGTACATGTGGAATTGTCTGAATTATTCAAGGAATAGCAACAATTTTAGAACTGTCAATGCAGTACTAACTACGATTTTCTAAATATAGGGAGTGTTAGATGTGATCGGTCAAACTTTTATGGGTGATAGGATTCCTAAACTCTAATAGAATATGAAATATAAAAAAAAAGATTGGAGAATACTACAAGTTCTCTTTCTCAGGAAGATCTTGGCAAGAACCATCAGTCGCACCCATTTCGGCCAGTCTTGTTGGCTTATGACTTCATCTATTCAGATACAGCTGGTGTTAACTTATATATATATATAAATCAATCATTATAAATACAGAAAAATAATCATTTTCCCAGGAAATCAAAACACGTTTATAATCTTTTCAATGAAATTGAATCTGTTTATTGCTGCTATATTAACTTTTTTGGAAAATTACATAATCACATGTTAATCAATA
Organism: Volucella bombylans; assembly: GCA_949129095.1. Classification (NCBI taxonomy): domain Eukaryota; kingdom Metazoa; phylum Arthropoda; class Insecta; order Diptera; family Syrphidae; genus Volucella; species Volucella bombylans. The sequence continues at coordinate 210,316,736 of OX422140.1, read as the reverse complement.
AATTCAGTTTCTGTGAAATTAACATAGTGGTTGTAACATGATGCCATGTGGATCTACATACAGATTTAAAATAAGGAGGCAGCATGCCCCCATACATATTCTACTGTTTATGCATTGTGGATATAATATATACGAGTATATGTACATACATAAAGGGTTTTCCAATAGGGATTTGACAACTTTGAATTTAATTTGTGAACGCACTCTTTGACTAATCATCAAACTGTCACTGTCGATTTATTCAGTAAACTCTACATTTTCATCATGGTAAAGTACACGAACGAGCAACGTCTGCAAATTATAAAAATTTTCTACCGAAATTCGGAGTTGGTGACTGCAACTTAAAGAGCGTTAACTCCAATTTTCAATAACAAGTTTAGTGCAAAAATTTGAGTCTACATATTCGTTGTGTGATGTTGCCGTGTCAGTGAGACAACGGGTTGATCGAAGTGTCGAAAATATCGCTGGCGTTCAAGCGTCCGTAGCAAACTATCCAAATCAGTCAATTCCACAGCGTTCTCAAGAATTGGGCATCCCTCAGACCACATTATAGCGTATTTTGCGTAAGGATATTGGTTCACACGAATATAAGCTGATTCAAGAATTGAAGCCCATGGACCATTTGAAGTGACGTACCTTCTCCGATTGGATTCTGGAGAAGATGCGCCAAGATGATGAATTTCATCGCAAAATCATCTTCAGTGACGAAGCTCATTTTTGGCTCAATGGTTTCGTCAATAAGCAAAATATGCGTTATTGGTCGTGTGAAAATCCACATGTGCTTCATGAATCACCACTTCATCCACAAAAAATAACTGTTTGGTGCGGTTTGCATGCCGGCGTCGTTATTGGGCCATATTTTTTCGTCGACGATAACGATCGTCACGTTACTGTGAATGGTCAGCGTTATCGCGCCATGATCTCCGATTATTTTTGGCCCGAATTGGAAGATATGGACTTGAACGACACGTGGTCGCAACAGGATGATGCCGCAAGCCACACAGCACACGCTACAATCGATTAATTGAAGAGTAAGTATGGTGAGCGTGTTATCTCAAGAAATGGGCCAGGCGATTGGCCGCCTCGTTCGTGCGATTTAACTCCGCTTGACTATTTTCTGTGGGGCTACGTTAAGTCATTGGTTTATGCCAATACGCCGACGATGTTGGAAGAGCTCAGAACCAACATTGAACGCGAAATAGCGGCCGTTTCGGCCGAAATGTGTGGCCGAGTCGTTCAAAAATGGGTCCAACGAATCGACCGCTGCAAACGTGCCCGCGGTGGCGATATGAACAAAGTCGAGTTCCATTCATAAATGTTTTGATTTGACTTCATGCCGATAAAAAAGTTGTCAAGTCCTTATTGGAAAACCCTATATAAGACTAGAATATGTATGGTGTGTGTGGGGGGGGGGGGGGGGCTGTCCACCTGCAACCTTTCTGCTTGAGCTCACTGTAGGATTTGGAGTGGGTGCGAGGTACAGCATAATTATTAGCTCTCTGAACAAATTCTTTCAATTCTCCTCCCATTTGATCGATTGAAAGCGCAATAAAACCAATTTGGTGTTATATCACTTTGCTAAAGTGAAATACGGTAACTTTCAAAAATTGGCCTTATTTCACAAAGCCGGTGCAGCCTGACCGCTTAAGCTTGAAAGGTTTTGGTAAAGCCAAAAAAAACTAGCCGAAATGGATGCGATCAATCGGTCACGTCAATAACTTCCTGATAAAGAGAACTTGTAGTATTCTCCAATGGTTTTTGATATTTCATATCCTATTAGAATTTAGGAAACCTATCACCCATAAAACTTTGACCGATCTGATCTGAGACTCCCTGTATTTACGAAATCGCTGTTAGTACTCCATCGGCGTTCTAAAATTTTTGCTTTCTTTAAATAAATCTGAATTATTCTCCCAATTTTTTTCAAATTCTCGTCAAATGTGTGTGTGATTTCGATTTACTACTACTAAACATTATAGACACTTTAAAACATAAAGGTATCACCAAATTTTATTTTTTGAGGTGAATGCAAGAAGTTACAAATATACCAAAAAGAGGGCGATCTGCAGTAGGACTACTAAAGATTGGTATACATAATAGAATTAACTACATATACGAGTACAAGTATATTGCAATATATGTCGGAATCTAGTTTATTTATTGCATGTATAATATATTATAATACTCTTCAACTGTTAATAAACAAGTAGTATCGTGAAATATCATGTGTTGCGTCTCTTTGAAACGAATTTGGGCTTGTAACTAACATCTTTGATGGGTACATTATGCGCGAGTACAGAGCCGAGGAAAGCATTCTTCCGTAATTTGCATTTGTTGCTCCTACGAAAAGTATTATAGATGGATATGACGAGGTCAGATTTTTCTTTTTCATCAAACTTAACAAGCTGAATAAGCGTGTGTATCAGAAGTGTTTCAGATTGAAAGTAAGCTATAATAATACGAGTGAGTCTCCTGTAATTATTGGAGTAAGTCTGTTTGGAACTGTGTAAACTTAGAAGCTGAAAGGCATTTAATTTTTGAGCCTAACGGGCTGCTTATCGTCATGATAGTTTCCAAACATTTGATAAGAAAGATTTCTAGTATTACTTGGTTTGTTATAAAGCAACTCATATAGTACAAAAAATGTCATATGAGAAAGGCAATTAAGCCGACTTAACAGCCGAATTGTAACTAGTTTATTATGAAGATTCTTTATTCCTCATCGGTTGAACACTATCTGTTAGGAGACTGTTACGGTTAGGAAATAGTTTTTTCGGTCCTGCAAGATAATTCCTACAGAGGAAAATCGAAAAAATGTTCAAGAGATTTTAGAATGACTTTAAAATTGTGTAGGATGATGACCAAAAATTGAGGCAGACAATACTGCAGTATGTCAAAAACATACAGCATCCTCTATCGAAAAAGCTCATTTGCAGCTGTTAGCTCTTTAAATGAATTTTCTTGCTACGCGCATCGGTGAATATACTTCAGATGGTTAGTCTAAACTTGTTCTTCCACATTGGCTATATCGTTCGCAAGCTTTTCCTATAATAAAACAATTTATACCCATTTCTGAGAAAAGGGTTATAAAGTTCTTGTTCAGCCCGTCCCTAAGTGAATCTTCTCTCTTCTCCTATAAATCCATTGCACTTACGTCCCTTTCCTCTCAAGGTCTGAATGTCACAGCCGGAAAAATGTCAGCTTCATAAATATTTCAAGACACAAAAACTTCTCAATGACCGGCAATACGGGTTTCGAGTAACAGATCCACTTATGATTTAACTGCATACCTCGTCTTCAGTGGATTGGTAAAGACGATCAATTTAAGTTTTTTTTGGATGGTTTCATGTGGGAAACCCACAAAATATACTCTGGTGTGTTCCAGGGCCCCGTTATTTTAATTTCCTTTAATAATGCTTCTAAAACAGAGTGCTATCTTCTGTTGTTAAAGCAGTATGGTTTTGGTATCATTGTTTCCTACTCATTACAACATGAAACCATTTGACACCAAATTTCATTCCTTCCAAATTTCCTTCCGCCGCGTTGGCTGTAAACATTTTGAGGGTATTTATAATCACCTGTGCGCGCTATTACAATAATATATACTCGTACAAATGTATATGTGTATGTTATGTATAGTTCAAGAAAAGGATATGCGCGGAATTCATACAGGACATTGACTGTTACAAAAAGTTAAAGTCAAACACAAGATGTCAATAAATACATAATCTATTATTAAAATGTTTTCGAGTTTGTTGATTGTTATTGTGTATGATACGAGTATTTCATCAATCGAAAATCAGTTTATATTATCCAATCTCCAACATCTCTGAATAAACAGTACATTGTATACACAGTACATCAGTGAACTTTGATTGCATTAAGACATTATGTAAAATTCTTTTGACCAAATAAACTTTCATTTTTAATGGCCTTGATTTCACAAAAGCTTAATACGATTGTGATTCATCTGTTTAACATATTAACCAATCGGTAGATCGAAATAAAACAAAAGGTAGTAATGAAATTTACATTTGGTTTACTGCATCACATAAATATGTAGGTAAGTACTTAAACATATGGGTATAATTTTTAAGAATTTAATTGTTATATGATTAATGTTAGAGTTAAGGTCAAGACTAACGTAACCTTTCCATAATTTAAGATGAAAGAAATGTTGTACCCAAAAGCGTAAATGAATTGAATTATTGCGTTTAATAATTGTTTAAACTCGCACAATAGTGGACATTTTTGTATTGGTTTCTGTTTGTGATTCTTAAATTTTCGTTACATCGCAACTAAAAGCTAAAAATATTTTGTAATGTGGAATCATAAAAGAAGCATATATATTATACATACAAGGTTGACAAGGTTCGTGGGGTATTTTTCCAAATTTTCGCACCTAATTACTTCTTATCCCAAGGGTATTTTAAATAACGTACTCGTATATAGAAGTAATGAAATGTAAAATAGTAATGTTGGGAGAAGCAATTAATGTAATACAAATATGACAAACAAATATATGTTTGTTTTTAGAAAATTTAATATAAGTCATTCCATCTTCGAAAACCTAAGTTTTTTTTATAATTTTGTTGTGTAACTTTAAAAAGTTTCTGAAATGTCCCCATCCACATATTTTCTTTACTGAAATGTATATGTATGGTACAATTTGCAAGTGCAACGGATAATTTTCGCGATGTAAACTCAGAAAAGCGATGTAAAGTGTATTACACTCAGAAACTGTCTGTATGACGTACGAGTACATACAAAGAATTTTAGTTTTACACAATTGAGTTGAAGATTACACTGCGTGACAAGTTTCAATTTTTTTGTGTAACATTAGTAAACTAAGGTATTCCTTTATCAATTGGGAATTCTGTTTAAGGATATAGCAATGATTATCTTGTAACACGTACCGTTTCCGTGTTATGGATACGAGAATTAATATCAAAATATATTTTCACTGACATTCTGCAACCTAAATCCTTATAAGTTTTCAACAACTTTACGACTAATATTACGGAATTATCGGCTCGATGATTTCTTGAAAACCCGTTTATTACAGCTGCTAATTCCTTTGTACTCAGTTTAAGGACAAAATTGACATCGTTCATAAGTATTCGTATTTAAGTTTATCATTCTTTAAATTTATAATTACTTAATTTAGGGAACACAGATTTTAAATGTAAAAAGAATCCACCAGTTTTGTCCATACCATACCCAGCTTTATGTGTAAAGGTGGAAGAAGAACATTTTGTGGCTCAATCAGTGGTGAATATTTGACATTTGATTGTCCAGCCACAAATTCCGATCTCAATGGCCAATCTTAAACTAAGTAGTGTTTCTCTGTAGCTCGGCTGCACCACATACACAAAAAGCAGCAATACTTTGTAAAGCCACCCTGTAATCCTAGTAAAAAGGCTATCACTTTTAAGTTAGCACAAAGTTTTCAACTTGAGTCTCTATACTTTATTAAGTGTAATATAAATTACATTGTACCGTATGTTCCTTTTAAAGTGATCGAATATGGTACAGATATGGAGGAATATTCGCTACCATTATTTAGAAGAACTGTTTTTAAACTCGTTTTAGATCCATCAATAAAGAGACGCTGTTCATTTGTTCTGTAAGTGATCCGTAATTCATTCATCAATCCGTTAATGTCGTTACAGTAGCATATAGATTCGTTCTCTGTAAAGAAGGTAGCTAAATGTTTGTTCCTTTTCCTTGGCAAAGATATCTTAGTTTCTGGTGATAACAGGTTCTATTCTTGTAGTCTACTTAGAATCGAAAATTTTAGACTGTCTGATGGATAAATTTTAGTCACGGAACAAATCATTTAATTCTTTCTGCTGAATCATATGTGGTTTTTCAATGAACTTCTAGGAGGTACATATTCGGATATTTCCTCCTCTAGCGCATAATTTTCTTCACGGTCATCCTCATCACTTTAGTTTGTACATGGTTCTTGTGTTCTTGCTGTGGGCACAGGAAATTATTCACTATGAGGTATTAGCATGGACAAAGAAGCTACTTTAGGGTATTCTATTTTATTTTTATGTTTTTTTGAAAACTCTTTGACTTTAGTTAAACAAAAATAACAGTCATCATAATGATTCACTTATTCACGCCAAATCATTGGAATAGCAAATGGCATCGACTTCTTTTTCCCATTTAACCATTCGATAAGTGTAACATAACACGAGATACACAACAATTTCGGAATCCATTCTTTGTTTAGTATTATAGAACGATTAAAAGACTAAATGATTAAAGTTGATAAGCCTGCTTTATTTATTCAGTTACAGCCCTTGGGCCTTTACAATATATTGGCCACACACAAAACAAAATTTATTGGGGCAATTTCCACAAGTGCGACGGCCGATTTTTTCCATATTTAGTTTATAGATTGCGTTGTACTTTCACTTAAAACTATCTCAACACAAGTTAAATCACATTTTTAAATTATTCCCATTGGCAACCGACCAAGCAAGATAACTAAATTGAATTATTTGTTCACTTAACACATAAAAGTAGCTTTTATAAATGCGTCAATAATACGAAAAGTTGACGTGATGGCACAGTTTTGCTTTTCATTATTATTTTAAGTAACTGTAAATAAACAGTTACACATATCATCACTCATGTTACCAAAACCGTGTTTTGGTATTTTGAAAAAAGATGTTTATTTTGAAATTTAGAACGCATAGGTATAACTATATCTTAAAAACAGAAGTTCTCTGACTTCATGGACTCTGTTTCAGATTTTGTCAAATGCATTGCTTGTATTGCTTTCCATCAAACTACTTCCATATGTATTGTACATACATATATAAATATATGACCGATTTTGTTCTAAAGCTACATAAATTAATACCCACGTACGTATAATACGTTTGTTCATTTTATTTGTTTGAATTAATGCGATAAACAGCCTGTATTGCATACTTACTTAGATGGTGAACCAAGGCCTTAGGTAACATGCCTTTCCAGCTGGCGCAGTCTTTTGCCAGCTGCCTCCTGTTAGGGTCACAAAGTTGGCTTAGGTCCCATCAAATTGCTGTGCGCAACCTAAGATGAGGTCGTCCTCTTTTTGTTTTGTTTATTTTTAAAGAATATTACACTCAAGTGGGTATCACTACACTTATGATGCCACAGCATGTGTTAATGTTTTTGGAACATGATACAGAAAGAGAAAGAAAAATGTTTGGGCTCGGTGGCTATTTCGCTCCCTGGGTGGCATCCAACATTTAATAGGGAGACTAAATTATTAGTGTAAATTGACTTGGTGTTGTACGAGTATTTAGGCAATCATTCATCTCACGAGATGAGAACTTCGAACGGACCGATTGGGAAGCCAATACACTACCACTTGAGCCACCCATTGCGTTGTCGCTTTGTGTTGAATCAAAGACTTTCCGGGCTGGGGCACTGGTGTCCATGAGTTCAAGAGATCTAGCCAGCTTTTCTGATGAAGTCGGCATTCCTATACAGCTTGTACATTTCGTTCTTGAAAAGTTTTCTTCATTTTCCATTGATGCAATCGCAAACGGTGCTGAAAATTATCGGAAGAAATTTTCTCTCAAAAAGAAAGCATTTTCATCCACTTTCACTTAATTTTGTTTACTTTTAAGCACGAGCATTTCAAGCCTTAATATAATTTCACAATGACAGTTACTTATTCTGGCTTACTGCCCTTAACCATGGACTTAACAATATTTTTAAACTTTTGACTTTCGGCCTCAAAACTATCTTACTAATTATCATCGAATTCGCGTATTTTGAAGTTAGCATTGGCATAATGGGTTCTTGATAGTAGCATTATGTATTTTTGTTGGATTTTAAAACATATTTTAATTTTAAGTTTATTTTAATAACGCAACACAATATCGGAAATATGGTCTCCACGACCATAGACTTATTGACATTTCGAAATTTTAGACTTATTGACATTTCTGTATCAAAATAGAAAAAGGTTATTTAAATTAAAGTCTGCAATTGGCTGCAAGAAAGAAAATGTTTTTTACGAAGTAGTTTCATTTAGTATCACAATTCTCAGAAGTTTGACAAATATCTCAAAACCTCACAATTATATAAAATATTTCTTATTTAAAAAAACACCTTAAATCTCATTCCTCTTTCAAACTAGCCCATATATCTCTATCCAAGTAACCATCTAACCTACAATTTATTAAACCATAATCCACCAAATCCATGTCCGATCATCGACTATCCATCAATCCAAGCTATTCAATCACCCCTTATTCAACCACCATTGATACACATATACGTGAATCAACTGATATCAAATGCTACACCCAAAATAAATAAAATGTGAACAATTGAGATCTTTAGGGTGGATTTGTAAAATTTGAATATTGTGCACTCAAGTTCAGACACAGATGAGTACTGTGTTTAAAAAAAATGCATTGTACTCGTAAGTAGCCCAAAAAACCTAATTTGAAGTGAATTTTTAATTTTATTTTCATTCATCTACACTGGAAACACTTGCCATAAGATGTCCACTAGATTTTTTAACAATGAAGTGCTAGAAACAAAACCACTTTACAGAAAAGTGCATGCATATTTGTGTATGGTCGGGCGATGATTGTAAACCATAAATTTTGCATAATTTTGGTAAATAACTTCACGTACTTATTGAAAATATCCTAAAATGAATTATTTTATTGTAAACTACAGTACAATATATCAAACGCCGTACAATTGTTTTCTTAACACAATTAAATATCTTAAAAAGTGGAGCAAAATGTCAAAATTTTTTTATCATCGTCTACTCTAATCAACTAGGTACGTAACACATTAATAAAGCTTGATAGGCATTAGATCCGAATCCAAACATTAAACTAACACAGAGCAATTAACAGTTGTCCCAATTTGATATTTGAAACTCACATAAGAAGAAAAACAAGACCAGTAATCCTTAATAGTAAACTTGGTATGCACTTTTAGATATACGAGTACAACTTAGTCCCCCGGTACTGCAAATTAGATGACAACATTTTGCACAACATTCAGTTTGATTTGTTTGATTCTTGACCATTATGGAAACTGTGTGTTTCTGTTTGTAAACACAAAATTTTTTAGACAAAATTAATTTTTCAGAAGCAACTCTTGTGTGGACGATATTTTGAGAACAGAAGAAATCAGCAATTATAACCTATTTTACATGTACATACAATTTAAGCATATTATGTGTAAAAAGCCTACTTCGAGAATGAAAACTTAAATAAAAAACACATTATTCTTTAACATATTCTTCTTTTAGCTCGATACGCTTCGCTCAACGTTTCTCCAATTTTTTGATGCCCAAATAACACGATTTCTCGAGACCCTCAAAAGAGGCGTTTATTTCACCGATGACCTCTTCATTCGACTCAAATCTCTTACCCCAGAGACATTTTTTTAGTCTACAGAAAATAGTCGCACTGGGCTAAATCTGGAGAATATGCTGGATGAGGGAGCAATTCGTAACCTAATTCATGCAATTTTACCATTGCGACTGCGGACTTGTCCGCCGGTTCGTTGTCGTGGTGGTAGAATCGATCCAAAGATCTGCATAATAGGCGCAGGTGGTAGTTTTACACTTTTCAAGGTAGTCGAATCCCAAAAAATTATCGCCATGATCTTTTTGGCCGATAAACTCATCTTGGAGAAGTCCACTGTCTCGACGGTTTCCTGGTCTCTGGTGTGTTGTGATGAATCCATGCGCAAAAACTCATTTGGATTGTGATTGAATATCGCCGAATACTCCTTCGAAATTCAAACAATTGCATTTGTTAAATCAATTGTGAGCCAACGCGGCACCCATCTGGCGGATAGCTTTTCCATATCCAAATATTTTTGTAAAACTGAAATTACTGATCCAAGTTATAATCCTTACTTTTTGTTTTGTTTTTTTTTTTTTTAATAAAGAACTTAACACTCAAGAGGGTATTACTACCCTTAAAATGGCGGAGCACGTGTTAAGTTTTTTGGAAAATTGGATAGATGTTTGGGCTCAGTGTTGTGGCATCGAACATTTAATGGGGAGACTAACTTATTAGTGTAAATTGACTTGTTGTTGTTGTATTTTAGGCAACCATTCATCTCAAGAGATTTCGGGCACGGCTGGTATTGAACCCCGAGCCTTCCAATTGAGAAGCTAATGCACTACAACTTGAGCCACGGCCACCCTCTGCATGTTAGCATATCTTCACTTGCTGATCGTCCAATATTGTACCTCAATTGGGAGAACAAAACGTTCGGCGTCACTTGTGCTGGTACGACCGCACCGAAATTGAGGTGAAGGCGAAGAGCCCACATAATACTTTCCAAGCTTTAAGCCGCATTTACAATGCTCCGAGATCCAATACGTTGTTCGAAGAAGAGAGCGCATGAACTGTCAAAAATATTTCCGTAACATGTTCTTCAATGTGTTTGTTTACAATAATGCGAGTCTCGCAATCAATTTCGAAAATCTGGAAAACTCTCGCATCTCGCAATGCGTGACAGCAAAATATTTTTTTTTTGGTTATTCTTCCCATGATTAGCACTTCACTTGACAATTGTTGGTTGCGTTTTGATGTATCATTGTAAACAGACGTCAGATGTCCGAATGCGACCCTCGTATCGGTTCTCGGAGGATTGTAAATGGGGCCTCAGTTTGGTTTGCGTGATGTCGCTTGAAAGATCTTTCTTGGCTAGCAAAATGGATTTTTTATTAGAGGTGGCAACGCTATCTGTTTTAATTTTAGGCCTTATTGACTCACCCTCGTAATAATGTTTGTGTTATTTTTCGAACAATTGGCTTTAAAAAATGGGTTCACGCACTTTCACGTTTCGTGAATATTATTATTATTATTATTATTTATTATTAAAGTAACATAAATGTTAAAGTTAATAAATTACAAATACAGCGGTAGCATCGTAGGCTTTCTGCTGTGCTTTAAACATATTTGGGTACATACTTATTATTGCATTACAACAGTGATTGGGGCTCCAGGAGTACACATGGACAGGTCCAAGCCCTATTATATGTGTACCCCCTACGAGCTTTAATTAATAATTAAATGGTGTTGCTTAAATTACGTTGTCTAAATCTAGTATTTGTAATAGCTTGAATACACTGACAATGTTCTGTTCTGAAGGAACTTTTAACAAATTAATAAAACTATCATTAAAATATTTGGTACATATGCTTTGGATTTTATTGCAATCGCAAGTTAGGTGTTTTATCGTTAACCTAGTGGTAATAGAGCAAAAATGACAGTTTGGGGGTGGTTCTTTGGTGAAAAGATGTTGGTGCGTCAAGCGTGTGTGGCCAAGTCGTAGACGAACAAAGCATTTTAACATTTTTGTTGTTGGATTGAGCGGATAAAGTTGTGGAGTTGCATTGGGATTAATCGCTGAGTAATGGTGCTGATATTCGTTCCAAAGCTCAAGTTTACTCTGATTCCATTGTGATCTTATTAGTTTATCTAAATCTTTTCTGTTAGCTCGATACGAAGATGTGGTGGCTATTGGGTCCGTTGAAATATTTTTTGCCGCGAGATCAGCTGATTCATTTCCCTCTATACCAATATGAGCTGGAATCCAAACGATTTTTATTTTTTGGTTGTGAGATATAAGATTGTCGCGAATTTCAGTAATTATAATAGAATTATTTGTGGTCTTTTTTAACGCCCGAGCAACAGAAAGGCTGTCTGTATATATAACTGTATTTTTGGATTGTTTCAGGGCAATCTTTGTTGCCTGAAGAATTGTTAATGCTTCTACTGAAAAGATGGAGAAGAAGGTAGGAAGCTTCTCTGCAAGAAGTGTTTCACCGTTTTCCCAAGCGATAGCCATGCCTGTACTCTGATCATATTTTGAGCCATCTGTGTACAAAGAGTTCCAGGTGGAAGAAGGGAAGGAATTTTTCAGTTCGTGGAACAGTTGGATATAAACTTCTTTTGGTGTCGAATCTTTGTTGTAGTGGGACAGGCTAATGTTGATTGCATCCTTTGGCAATGACCAAGGGGGATATCTTGAGACAGGTGTACTTTTTACTTTTAAAACAATTTCAAGTTTTCTGGCTTCTGTAATAGCTTTATATATTGTTGAGGGGGTTCTGGGAGTCTTTGTACGTTTTAAGATTTTCGTCGCATCAAGAACAATGGGAGAACAATGGGATTCATATATTTTCGGGATGAGGCGACAAGTTAAGACTCTGATTCGATCTTCAATACTTAAGAATCCAGCTTCTGTTAATAAGTTTCTTATTGGAGTAGTCCTGAATGCCTTAAGAGATGTTCGTATCGCAGCATGGTAAGGTGGGTAAAGTTGTTTGAGGTTAGATTGAGATGATTTGCCATATATAGCCAGCCCATAGTCGATCTTTGATAAAATGATTGTTTTTGTTACGTGAATAAGTGTATTTATGTGAATATAGCTATTTTTTGAGGAAAGATATCTTATAATATTGAGTTTGGCTACAAGAGCTTTTTTTAGTATTGAACAATGTTGTTTGAAATTAAATTTCTTGTCAAAAACAATACCTAAAATACTTAAATGATTAACATTTGGTATGGTTTCATTGTTTAAATTAATATCAGATCCGGAGCAATTATGTCTTCGGCATACGTGTAGGTGCCTACTTTTATCCGAAGAGATGATCGCTCCTGATCTGTTACACCATTCGTTTATTTTTTTGAGTACTTCATCTAAAACAATGACATTATTAGTATTGTTGTTGCATTTTGTCATTATGTACAAATCGTCTGCATAAAGAGTATGATCTATGTTTTTAAATTTACAAATTATAATACTTAGTTCGTTAAATGCAATAATGAAAAGCATTACTGAAAGGGGCGACCCTTGAGGGATACCATTTACCAGATCATGTGTTTTAGAGAGAGTATTATTGACTCTGCATTTAAATTTTCTATTTGTAAGAAAAGCTTTCACATAATTATACAACTTAGGACCAATTTTCCATTTATGTAAGGTATTTAAAATAATTTGAGCTCCGACGCGGTCGAAGGCTTTCACAAAATCGAGTGAGATTATAGACACGTGGTTTTTTGATGAGAGCGCAGACGAAATAAATTCGTCGATGTGGAGGAGAGAATCTACGGTGCCACGTCCTTGTCTAAAAGCAACCTGATTTGGTTTTAAATGATTGTGCCTTTCAGCAAACCAAAGTAATCTCTTGGCCACAACTTTCTCTAAGATTTTGCTAATGCAGGGTAAAAGTGAAATCGGCCTATAACCCCCTATATCCGTTTTTGTTTTTTTAGGCTTACAGATTGGAATCGTTATAGCCATTTTCCACAGTTGGGGAATAATGCCCTTATCAAGGATTGAGTTAAAAAGGTTGACAATTCGTCTTTTGGCTACAGCGGGAGCATTTTTTATCATTGGATACGAAATCCTGTCATACCCTGGGGTCTTGCCTTTAGCACAACTTAAACAGCTTTCGAACTCTACATCGCTTAATGACGACTCAATAAGCTTTGCAGTTTTAGGTAGGTTGTAATCTAAACGATTTATCGAAAGAGCCAGGCGTTTTGATTCAAGAAATTCACGAGAAAAGTTACTGTCTTGAGAAAAGTTAGACCAGCTTTTGGCAAAATGTTCTGCGATTTCTAATGAATCCGTGATTGGTATTGAGTTAGAAATAATAACTTTTATTGAAGAAGGCTCATTATTACCCGTTAGTGTTTTTATATCCGTCCATATTTTTTTAATGGGTGTGTTTGGATTCAGATTCGATGTGAATTTTTGAAAACTTTCTCTCTTGGATTCCTTGGCTTTTCTTCGAAAAAGAGCATTAGCTTTGCGGTAGTTGATTAAGTTGGCATCATTAGGATGTTTACAAAAAAATCTCCATAATGTTTGCTTGGTCCTGCGTAACATAGCGAGTTCGGCGTTCCACCATGGTACAATCCTTTTGATAGGTATTCGTTTTGATTGGGGGATTGCTCTGTTAGCAGCGTATCGAAAAGCTTTAGATATGATAGTTGATTCCCTATTTATATTTGGGGATGGAAGATGATTGTTTAAAAAGTATAGAATATTTTTTTGGAAGAGTGTCCAATCAGCGCGGTCAGTTTGAAACTTCAGAGTGGGAGTTGGGTAAATTTTTTGAGGCCCGAGAAAAACGGTGGTGCAGATTGGAAAATGGTCACTACCGTGCAACGAGTCTTTCCTAACCCAGTTTGAACTTGGAAGCAACAGAGGGGATATGAGAGTTAAGTCCACATGTGTAAAAGTGCTATGTGTCGAAAAATGGGTTGGACAACCATCGTTTAGAATAGCTAGATTTGAGTTTATGATAAATTTCTCGACTTCTTTACCTCTTGTATTAACGTTGGGAGAGCCCCATAGGTGGCTCCATGAGTTAAAGTCACCCGCCAGAATTACTGGAGTGGAGATAAATTTTAAAATATTTTCTAGATCGATCGCAGTGAAGTGTTGCTCAGGGGGAATGTATATTGATACCACAGTGAGTTTAAGGGCAAGTTGAATTTCAACTGCTACTAAAGATATGTTAGAGGTTATTTTCACTGACTTATGAGGGATGGAACTTTCAATGAGGAGACCTGTACCTTGTTTCGAGGTGGAGTTCGACGGAAAGTTGTGCAGGTAAGGTTTGTATTTCTTTGGGGCTGTAACGCCTGTATTAAATGGAATGTGGGTCTCTTGAAGGCAGATTATATTTGGCTTGTTTTCTTTTAATAAAATTTCGAGTTCATTGTAGTTATTATAGTATCCTTTGAGATTCCATTGAAGAACCTTTAGGAGTGAGCTTATATATTTTGAAGACTTTTGTGCGGTATTGGAGGTACAATACTGCGAAAAATCTGAAGGTGGAAAACCTGATGATTTATTATTTTGACTCTGTAGCTCCGGAGACGAATCACACAAATCAATCTGAAGACTTGATTGTCTCGTTCCCTGAGTTACAGATTTATTATTTGGAGTTATTGATTTGTGGTTAGATGTCATCTTCATTATCGGAAGAGACATTGAAGTCCATTGAGATTCTGTTAGTTGTTGTAGGTTTCTTTAGAGATGCTCCAAGGGAGTCACTTGTTGGCTTTTTAAGAATATTCGAAATATTTGTATGAGAGTAGGTAAAGTGAGAGCATTGAGGTAGAGAGTTTAGTATTGGTGAAGATGAGGAACTGGATGATTGCGGTTTTACTGTAGGGGGGAATGGTGTAGAGTGTGTGATTGGAGTTTGGTCTTTGTTTTTTTTCTTTTCATGGCTTCGAGCGTGGGACTCGGTGTTATCAGTGGAATTGGGCTGTTGGTTGTAAGTATTGGATTGAATGGTAGTGATTGGAGTTTGGTCTTTGTTGTTTTTTTTTTTATTTTCATGGCTTCGAGCGTGGGATTCGGAATTATCAGTGGAATTAGGCTGTGGGTTGTGAATATTAGATGATGTGAGATTAACATATGGTGTGATGCTTGTGGTTTGAGGGGGAACTTTTAAATCGTTCGGAGGTGAAGGAGGCTTAACAGAATTCTGCAAGACTGATGAGAAGGTAGAAAGAAGAGATGAATTGTTCCGGTTTTGTTCGCTATAAATTTTCTTTGCCTCGCCCATGCTGCATTTTTTAATTGTTTTTATTTTTAGAGTCTCTTTTGCTTGAATAAATCGACTACATTGCGGGGAAGAAGCTGGGTGCGCTTCCCTACAATTTGCGCACTGTATGCGAGTGCATTTTACTGGTTCATGAGGAGGGAGGTTACATGTTACGCATGTTTGGTCTTTTGTACATCGTTTAGCGGTATGTCCCAAAATTTGGCAACGTTTGCACCTCATTGGATTCGGAAAATATTCCTGGACTTTAAGGTTATACCACCCTACATTTACAGATGTAGGTGGACGGAATAAGTTGAAGGTAAAGAGAATGAGTCCTGTTGCACGATGTACTCCGTTTTCAGTTTTATTAAATTTGTAAACATCAACAACTCCCTGGTCACTCATCTCTTCTATTATCTCTTTTTCATTTACATCGATAAGACAAGGTGCGAAGACTGTGCCTTTGGAGGCATTGAGTTGATTATGAAGAGATACCTTAATCGGGCATAAATTAGAGAGAGATGTTTTTGATAAGAAAATATTAGCGATGTTTTGCGATCTTGCGAGGATCAGCAGATTACCATCTCGAAGCTGGGTTATGGAATCGTACGAGGTACTTATTCCATCGATTGCTTTCTTTAGCAAAAAAACGCTAAAAGCTGTCAAAGGTTTTTCTGGATTCGAAGGGGATATAATTACAAATTTGGGATTATTTGAGTTTAATTTAGAGGGGAGATTTAGTGTACTATCTAATGGGGAAAACGTGTTTTTCTTCTTTTTTCTTTTTGGAGCATCGGTATAATGATTAAAATCATCAAACCGATTGCTCGAAAGCTCAGGTGGCCTCAAGGCCATCTTTATATATTGCACTTATACACTTGAACTGTTGTGATGCACTTAACTCAGTAAAAAAAAAGGAAAAATGAAAAAACAAGAGGAAGGAATTTGCGCGGACGCGAAAAGTAACACTGCCTTATGGCTATACAGAGAGAGAACTATCAAAACGATGTTGTCGGCTCCGAAGTAAGACGGTGACTGCGTTTCGTGAATAAATATTAATAAACACATTAATCTATCTACCAATTTTTCAATATCTGGTTAACAAGACTAAATAATATCTTGTTTCTTAACCGAAAAACACACGCCAGATTACCTTTCCCGAAGCGTAAATTAGGCTTGTCTGTGTGCGAAGGTGTGGTAAGGATGAAAAGCATGGAAAGACACTTAATAGTTCTCGGTATCAACTAATGTGGGTCTCTAGCTAACTAAGAACATTTCTTTAATCAGTACCAATCTACGTATGTAAGATCTCCAAATAGATAATTTTTGTATACCATTAGCTTGAGCTTGAGACTTATAAGTCTGACTTCCTTCATGTTGATGAGCATGGAGCAAATGGTCGAGATCCATATGCGCAAAACTGCCTTGTAAAACTATGTTGTTGCAACAGACAAAATTGAAGGCACACTCGACAAGAAGGAATACGCCTTTGGCGTTTTCATCGACATTGAGGGTGCTTTCGACAACGCAACTTTGAAGGCATCTGTAACTTGGCCAGCCAACATGGCGTAGACGAATCACTACTTTTGTGAATATGCAATGCTGGTGAAAAGGACCCTGATTGCGGATGCTGACTATGGCCAATATGTGATGGCGGGGTAAATAGGGGTTGCCCACAAGACGGCGTTCTGTCTCCACTGTTGTGGTCGTTGGTCGATTCATAGCTCATCGCGCTCAATAGTTTTGACTGCTCTAAAACGCATGCAGCCCCAGACGTAATCGACGATTGATGCACTATAAATCGGCTTTCAGTCAATGTTCAAACATGAACAGGCGTCATCATCTAATAGTGGCGGCGACCCTTTCTAGAATATAAACACAACCGTTTATGAGATAACACAACCGAAGCAACCAGGATAGACGATAAGCAGCTCAAACGTAAACAGGCATCTAATATCACGGCGACCTTTTTCCGATAATAAAATAAGGATAGGATAATAAAAATATATTTTAAGCCACAAGTAGAATGTAAAGATAAGAAAATGTAGATAAGAAACTAGCTTGTAAGAGTATATAAGGAGAAATCTTAAAAATAAAGTTAGTACTGAAAAGTATTCAATGGTGTTAAGTCATTAACAGTCAATATTCAGAAAACTGAGGTTGTTCTCTTTACGAGAAGGAGGAAGCTGACTGGTCTGACTCATCTAGTGCTTAAACCTATCACCATCCAATTCTATAAAGAAGTTAAGTATTTAGGTATCATTCTAGATAACAAACTTCTGTGGACTAAACATGTTATATCGGAAGACGTCAAGACATGAGGCCTGCCACCGAGAAAAGTCCACTGGATTTACACGACTATGATAAGATTAATCATATCCTATGCGTCGGTTGTCTGGTGGAATAAGCTCTCACGAAAACTCGTCATTGCTACTTTTACCAGACTCTAAAGAATGGTCTGTCTCGGCTGCATGGGGGCCACCCTACACCTGGATCCGCTCTAGACGCATTGGTGAAACTCATTTCCCATGATATTCATATCAGGCGCTGTACTCTCAAAGCCATCTCTCAGCAGGTAGTACTGCAGGTTGCTTACTGGCATCGTGACAGTGCACTACACTGAAACGTCTACTATTCTTTCTTCCAAAGATTGAAAGATTCCATTAAAATGAACTTACAATGAGTACAATGGACTATTTCTTTGTCTGAGTGCTCTGTTCCTACAGAAAAACAAATTTTGTTTTGGAATCTTCGCATAGTTTGAATATTTGTTTTCTTTGTACAGCCTCATAATTGGATGCCCTAAGTCAAACTTGTGTGAATACTTGCTTTCATAGCAAGATTTTGTTCTGGGCAGACATGTCTTAATTGCTTCCCAATAACCAGCATGTATTCTTTACATTTTAATTTCAAGCCTAAAGTTATTCAGGGGTACTTGGCTGTATTGTTTGTGCGAATATCAAGCTCACCAGAGTCGATATGAAATATAGAAATTCATTACTTCTCTACGCAGTTCATACTTAAAGCACTTATGCGAAACCTTGTCCAAGGCTTGGCCAACATCAAATAATAGTGCAGAACAGACTTACTTTTCTTCTTATTTGCTTTTGCAAATACGAGTACACTCGTAATTCGATGCGTATGCTCTATCGTGGAATGTTTATAACTAAACCCGAACTGATGATTTGCGTTTTGACTAAACTGTATATTTAGTTCAATGTTTGCTATGAAAGTCTATTTGCATTCCATTTTGTGATTTAAAATGCGCTGTTTATCATTCTTCGCATAATTCTTTCATTGTTATTTATTTATTTATCCTATTTATTTTAAGGATTTTTATTTTACATAAATTGCTTCATTTTGAGCAATTTCGGGATAGAATATGCCTTTTTCCACTCTTTTGTTTTGAACAGTTTGGCCGGCTGGTTTAAGGGTTTGTTTTCAATAATTGATTTTATATTGCAAACTTTCTTTATTGTCAAAGGTGAGGATAAAAAGGCAGAGACCTTTTATTTTTTGACTCATGCCTTATTCGATTTTTTTTTGAGACAAGTCTTTTATGAACTATACAAATGTCACTGTATTTAATTTTTACTCAAATTCAGCGTCATTGACAATGACTTTCTAATAGTACTTATTGTATGATTTGAAACTTTTAAGTATTTGGTAGATTTAGCTAAACAAACACTGAGCTTTTCCTGTCCAGCAAGGTGACTTTCCCTTCGAGCTCTTTCACGTGTCATATTTTTTCGGACTTGTATTTCATTTTAACATTCTTTAAAAAACTATTGTATTTGTTTCAACTTAGGAACTACGTTTTTTTTACATACTCATGACTTGTTTACTTATTCATAGCTCTTGGTTCCTTTATCTCATATGAAAAAGTATAATACCGCTAGGTTTGTGCACTTCTATTGCTTCGAATGGCATGGAATGGATTTTCTGGCTAAGCTAATCTATCGCCGTATACATACATTATGTTTGTTTTATTCATTGCCCCTTTTTTTATAAAATTGGATAGTTATTCAGGCACAGTCTATATTCAGCTGCTGACCAGTGTTCTGCACAATGTGTGTCAGATGCTCCTGGTTTTTCTGAGGCTGGCTCTACCGGGAATACCTGCTCCAGGCAGTATCGTTCATGCCTTTATTAAGAAAATCAATATTACTCGCACTTTTTACGGTTAAACCTCAAGCTGTTGCATGGCGGCCAAACAGAACTATTTTTACGTATTTTTCGGATACGCAAAATTAGTTGTTTTTCTGAAATACTGGCTTTCAATCTATAATATATCTATATCTAATGATGAATATCGATAAAATTGCAAACGGAAAATGGGATATGGGAAAAAACGACGAAACTTTTCTGGTAATCTCGCAAGATAAATCAATATTTCCTATCCCCACGAAAATAGTGAAGAAGCGAAAGCCAGTTTACAAAGACGATTGAGGAATAAACATAAATGAGGTAGAAATTAGCGATAGTTGAAAAATTTCTTCGTTGAGACAAGAGTTTGACGAGCTTTCGACTAAAGAGTTGAATTTGTTCGAAGATATTCTTAATATCATGATGAGGATAGCAATTATTCGTAGATTTCTCAACTAAAAGATGGTAGCTCATAAATTTGCACTAAAATCTAGGAAGCTTTTACAATTTAACTTCTTCTGATACACAGCTCAAAAATAACAGACTGAATTCAGAAGAAATATGTACTTTTACATAAATAAAAATAATCCTATGTATTGAAAGCTGCATTCAAGAAAGTATGATATTATGCGCACATATAAAGGCATTATCAAACTATTCAATAGGAATTAGGTCTCAAATCAGCTGTCACATTGAGCTGCCAAGCTCTATTTATTTTCAGTACAGTTTCGCATTTCATCATGGAAAGATGAAATAGTTGACATTTCAAATCGTTGAAATCTATTTCGAAAATCGAAGCTTTGTTCGCGATACTTATAGAGCAGAATAAAATAGAAGATAGTGATCTCAGGGATTATAAGATCATTTTGGTGCAAGAGTTGAAACCGCTTGACCATTTATTGACGTCGGGTGTTCAGTGAATCGGCTTTAAACCAACAGGAAGTTGACCCACTTTTATATAGAAAGATTTAGTTCAGTGATGAGGCTCATTTCTAGGTAAGCAAGCACAATTACCATATTTGGAGTGAGGACAAGAAGTTTACCAGTTGCCATTCAGAAAAAATATACCGTTTTGGTATACGGTATACCCTATAGTGGATTGTATGCCGGTGGTATCTTTGGTGAGTATTACTTCAAAAATGAGGCCGTAGCACACGTTACTGCCAACGAAGACATCGCTTTATTGAAATCACGATTTGGCAATGAATTCATTTCAAGAAATTGACCGGTGAATTGGCCACCAAGATCGTGGGATTTGTCGCCATTGGATTATCTGTTGGGCTGCGTCAAGTCACTAGTTTACTAGTTTATGCATCAACGATTTACGTTTTGGAGAAAAATATTGTTTGAGTAGTGCGCGATATACGCCCCCAATTGCTCCAAAATTGATCCTGTAGAATGCGCTTAGTACAAGTTAGCCGTGGTGGACATATACATTTATTAAATCCTCATCAAGTTAATTTCTTTGTGCTTCATTTAAACAAAAAGGTCTGAACCTCTTATAAAAAAACACCCTTTATATTGGGTTGTACCACATGAAATGTGATTTATAGTAAAATTATTGATTTTTTTTTTCATGATTTTATAGTAAAAATGTAAAATCAAAATGGCAGGCTTTTATGACCTCTGCTCTGTTCTGGAAGACCTTCTGCCTATTGCCTATTCGGCATGCAATATGTCGATTTCCTCACAATATTAGATAGTGTTTATCGTTTCTCCTGGTTGAAGAAAGGAAAGGTGGCTTGGTCCTTTCGATGTCCACCAAATTGTCACCATAACTTTTTTGGGTGAAGATCCGGTGCAAAAACGGTTCAGTTTGGTCTCGCAGTGTTAGCGATGTGTAAATTTCCAGGCGTCGTAGTTTTTGGGATCCGTTCAGTTCATGGGGTACCCATTTATCGAGTTTCTTTACTTTTCCTATGAGAGAAAGGTGTCGACTTATTGTCATTGGGGATACTCCTATGCTTAGTTGAGAGAAAGGTGTTGACTTATTGTCATTGGTGATTCTCGAATGCTTTTTGCAATCTCCCGCACCGATTTCGTCGTTGCTCTTGCTCTTAAAACATCATCGTCAACTAACGTTTAAGGCTTCCCACGTGGTTCATTTTCGAGGCTGAAATCTCCAGAACGGAACTTTCCAAACCATCCTCAAATCCTCAAATGCGTCATTAATATTTTTCATTGTCAATGACGCATTATGTCTCATTTTAAATTCGTAAAGAAAAAGGTTTCGAATTTGAACTGCCGACAGCATGGTAAATAATTGATAGAAAAAAAAATAACGGTACTTAAAAATTTAACGTTCTGGCATAGATGTTCACTCCAGAACTTCTTATTTCCGACTGAAATACACATATGTGTTAGAAATTGTCACGTTTGGAAAACGGCAGATCAAAGGCTTTTACATGAAATTGATTATGTTTGATTTCTTTTGTACAATATACTGCTGTTGTACCTTTTATCTCGCTTCGATCTCGTTTAACTTTCAGCGACTATATTTGTCTTTGCGGTTAACAGAATAATTTGACTGTATACATGATCAAAACTATTTGCAGTATGCTTATGTTCATACTCAAGTTTACCTGTACGTAATTGTAAATTATTAAGTTAATCGTCGTTACTGCGTATTTAATTTCCACAATTTTACAATAATTTTTGTGTTCAGCTCACCGAGGTCCTATCAATTTTCTGGTAAAACACGTACGTTGATAGAGCTAATGTGTGTCTCATAGTGCGTAACGGCAAATATTACAATTTGATGTTTTTTGCCAATTTTGAATCCATTTGATAATTATAATGCCTTAAAATTACAAGGTGTTTCAGAATAACATCTAATAAATATGGATTCTCTTTTGGATTATTGTTTTCTACTATCTACTCGTATAATTAAGTGGGGCTCTCAACTAATAAGTTTCAAACATTATTTTTCTGAATTTCTACTGATTTTAGTTTTAATTAATACAATACATATATTTAATGTTAATATTATATAATAATAACAAATCATATATCACAGTCACAAATTGAAATAAATTAGAAAAAAACACACATCTAAAATTAAGACTATACAATATACAATATGTACATCAGCATACAGAAGGAATCGTTATCCAGCTTTGCTGTAATCTTTGACCGTTCTCAATAGAGCTTCCAACTATTTCGCTGTGCGGTGCTTAGTACATTATACGTTCCTGTATTATACTTATATACATAGTACAACAAATTATAATTATTATACTGGTATGCAACTAATCTAAAAGAAAGAAATGGATACATTTCCCAAAGAATATTGATTTACTACCTAAATATGTTGATTGTTATGTTGTTGGGGGCACAATAAGACGATAAGTTTGTTCGCAAGATATTCAACTTTCTATATTTAATCCAAATAACATCGTTCCGGTTTATTATTTGAAAAGTATCACAAGGTTTCCCCGCCATCTACCAATATCACTCAAATATTTGATTGATTACAAATAAATTGAATCTAATTGGATTTATCACGTTGAAAATACATACGGTTACCCACATATCTATTTGAAATAAAAAAAAACTTTGTTAAGCTTCTTATAGCTTTAAAGAGTTTGTATATACATATATTACTATTGGCCAGCTAAAACGTGTTTTAGTGAACATCGGTGAAATGAAACTACAAGTTTATACTTTATAAGTTATAAATACGTTGGGGTATAATAAGAAAAAAAATCAACATTTGAATGGCTTATTTATTTTACTTAAGTTGGCTCTATAGTCCAGTGTGGACCTTGGGCTTAACGAATGGCTTCCTTCAAATTTGGTTAGATAATTGATAATGTCTTCTAAGACGAGGTCTCCTCGGAATATGTAGTTGCGAATGGAGGGCCGAACGTGTGTATCAATTCCCTCAATATGTAGTAGTCATACAAAATGTTAAATTATGATTTTTTTGATGAGGTCAATGTTACTGTGTAGCCTGTACAGTTCAATGTTTTATGTTCTCATCGAAATTCTCTTTATGAATACCTAGATGTAAAACAGTTCAAGAATCTTTCTGCCGAAAAAATAAAGGCTACGTTCTCCGCTTTTGATAGTCATTGCTTCCGTGATATACAGTGGTACAGTGATAATAAAAGTTTTAAGGACAAAGACTTATTTTCAATTGGACTTAGAAATACCACGTTGTATAGTTACTGAAAGTATAGTTATGCGTTGTTATTCCCTTTTGTTTCAACAGCCGTAAAGTGGCATCCACTGATTTCTTTCCATGATGTCACCGTTCTCAAACAGTACATAGATTGAAACGGTCTCTGATTTTGAATTATGAGCACAATCTTTTTAGGAATGGTATTAAGAAATCCCACAATACCCTGACATCTTGTCGAAAAGTAGTTCCGACATCAATTATCATTACCGAATCGAATGGTGGAGCGAGCTTTCTCGATAACTACAATAGATATATGTATAGCTCCTCTCTATAGCTATTGTACAATAGTAATTCAGATCTTAACATATATATTGTAATTGCCTACTACAATAAATATTTGGACATGATTTCGATGAGCTCCTAAATTAAATTTTGAAAGAGTAAATGCGAATAAATCGGCGAATACGAAGGCTGCCGTGGAGTAAAAAGTTTCGGAATGGTAATTTCGCTGAGAAAACTCTTTTTAGGTTTAATCATTCTAATTACTTCCTGTATTAATCATTAGCGCTTCCTTATTATTTCCTTAGCGACAGGCCCACAAGGCAGATAGGTAATCATTTATGCTGGAATAACGCGATGCTTAGTACGTGTAAAGTATTGTAAAATGATTCTTTTCAAACCACTAGGGATACCAGCATCAAAGGAGAAGATTAGGAAAGGAGGAAGCTGTGAGGTGTTTATTTACAAGAATAACTTATAAAACCCATCAACTAAACACAAGAATTCACTGCGCAAGGTGTGTGGAAACACTTCGAGAAAAAAGTATTAGTGTTGTAAAAACTCTGTCGGCTCTGTTAACAAGCAACGTGCAAACGTAAACAGCCAGGGACTTCACATTAATCTACAAACTAGGCTCCCTTAGTTTAAATGGGATAATAATGTTTGTTTTCATATTTCCTAAAGATAGTGTCTTTATGAGATAACAGATTTCTTGGCAATCTCCATGGTATTTACTCTAGTTAAATAACTTTGGAATGTTTTTGGTAAATTCTAATCTGTAAGACAGATTCACATAGATCTCAAAATATATCCTTTTGAATCAATTATTAATTTTAAAATCTGAAACTATTGATAACAATGTTCACAGTTTAAAATAATATTCACAGTTTAAAACAATGTTCGCAGTACTTCAGTCGATCTGTCTTTCCGTTCTCAATTTGCAATTCAGTAGCGATACCATTTTTGAGCATACTCGTCATGCATAAAATACTCAAAATATTTTTGAAAGTGAATAGCTATGCGAACGCGTAAATTAAGGCAGAAAAGAAAATTACATTATATCGGTAGTTGGCTTGATAACTTTCGGTTTTAACATTCTGGTACAAATGTACATGATTTTCTGCATTGTTATACCAACATATTTGTGCAAAGGCCGCAACACAAGGAATTCAATGAAGCCAGAAGAAGAGGAGAAAATACTCCACACTCGGTTGATTTTTAATTCAGCGCGTTAACTTTTGCTTTCAGCCTGATACTTGGTATATGTATACGAGTACATTTTAAAGTTGTAGTCGAAGATATACTTCAGTAATATATTTTTGTACATTGCTTGCTTTGCGTTTGTTTTGCATGCGAAAGTAAAATCCGTTTCCAGTTTTTTCTTTTCTTT
Organism: Volucella bombylans; assembly: GCA_949129095.1. NCBI lineage: Eukaryota > Metazoa > Arthropoda > Insecta > Diptera > Syrphidae > Volucella > Volucella bombylans. The sequence goes on along the minus strand of OX422140.1, from coordinate 210,291,227 downwards.
GTTGCTTTTCTTCTTCTTTAAGAGAGATTTTTGCTTCGTTTAGTTTTCTTTTATTTTTATTGGCTTAAAAATGAAGATAGCTAAGTTTAAGGCTGTCTGGTATTATTTTGAAGTTGTACGTCTCTTTTTGCGTCACCGTATAATTTGATGACTTTCACAATATTCAATGCTTACTTGTACATATTATCAATTATGTTCCTGTAGAAAAACATTTAAAAAATTAGATACTTATTAGGTGCTTAAATAATTTTCTCTCTGTAAGTTTAAAACTTTTTAAGTTAATGTAATTTATAATTATGACAAATTGTGACAAAAGCTTCCGCGCACATCATATTTACCAGACGCTTGTTTCAGATCTAATAACTCTTTTCTGTAAATTCTGCAACAGTCCATGGAGCTTTTTTAACTCTATTATTAAGTTTTCTTTCACTGCGATTACTTACTGTATATATGTAGTACTACTCTAATACTCAGCAGGAAGGGCTGATAAAATAAGTAAATGTTAGTAATTATACGAGTACATATAAACGTCTTTTATTTTGCATGACCTCAATCAAACCGGTATTAACTATGCGTGCGCTAAGTTATTCGGAGTTCAACGCAAGGTCGAAGGATATTTATTGATTTGGTAAGTCGATGGTAAGAAAATTTGTAAAAGCTTATATGTGAGTATGTATGTATGTATATATAACTTTGTACTGGAGTGTATGTAAACAAATCTATAGGGCGAAGGACTAAGCGGTGTGTTTCTGCATTTGAAGCCTTATTACGTTTAGGACAGGTTTAAGTGACCTTCGGTTTCAAAAGATGTGTAACGTACCATCTGTGTTTATAAGCACATTTGCTGCAGTAGTTTGATGTTGAGCGAATAAACGTGTCGAGTTTGAGTAATTATGAAATCCTGTTTGGACTGGACAAGATAGTTTTAAAAAATGGCTTTTCCAAGTATTTATATGTATATGTGTGTGTACTACAGTACAGTGCAAATCTTATTCTTTTTGATAAACGTTTTAAATAAAATTTTATTTCTAAATTGAGAGTAAGCACTACATATTTATAATAACAAAGAAGCTGAATCCAATACGCGGCTCTCGATGTGCGATTATGTGCACATTTTAGACACATTTATAACCTTGGCTGAAGCTGACAGTGATAAACAAATCACTTTATTGTTGCACAGGGTGTTTTTTATGTTCCAGGTCGATGTTGTTTTGCAATTATGGTTTTATTTGCATTTGTTTGTTCGAATTTGAGTTTGGCTGGAAACAACAGTTGATAACAATTTATGTCTTCGAAAAACTTATTAAAGTTGTTAAAACTTTTGTTAAGAAACTTAAAGAACAAATTAACAGTTGTTGGGGCACTGAACATTCTCGGTCCGCCCGACATTTGTGCTAATAGATGTAACAATTGCTCGCGATCACAATGGGGAGATGGTGTAGAATTTCTTGGTGTTTGAATGGACCAAATGTTTCCGGAGAACATATGTTATATCATGTGTAGAAAAATAAATATACACGTAACTAGATTCACTAGTTACTTTTATTAATATACATATATCCCTTTAGGAACTTTGGGTCCATACAAAAAATGTTCAACTGTTGCTAATCTAGGCTCGTTAGACCGATGTTTAGTATATACGAGTATATGTATATCACAATTTTTTATTGGGTTTTTTCAATTAAGATTTATTAGGTTCGTTTAAGTTCTTCGTTAGAGATGGCCTCGGCTACCAGATTTATGGGACGAGCACTTTTACAAATTGAATTAAAGATTTATTTGAATTGCAGTTTTAACCAACCAGATCCTAGAATTCAAAAGAATTACGTGTTTAATACATTCATCAAATATTTAAATTGCTGTTTCTGTTTCTGTTATCCAGCTATATATTTCTCGACTTAGCGAAGGTTACATCTACATCCATCGTCCGTGGAGATGACGCTTACGTCAGCAATAGTTCCCCCTCACACGATCGGTTTGTACAAAACCCGATTTGCTGCTTTCGGGGGCACTCGTTATATGGTTCGATAATGTGGTTTATGATAACTTTTCGTTACTCGTCAATTGTTGCAGTCGGATTTTTTTTCCACTATTGTGGGGTTCATTTAGAGTTGCAAATTTCTCAAAACAACGGATAAAGTATATCGGTAATGTTTCTGCATTAAGGCATTTTGCAGGGATCGTAATCCTTAGTCGTAATTTTATTATGAAAATTTTTTCAAGCTGTTGCTACACAATCTTACAGTTGGTCTGTTACCAATGTTATAATCCTTGCCTCGTCAATTACTGTTTCTTAAATTGTTGTGGTACTTGGACAGTTTTCATGTCACTATGCTAAATTATCATAGTAGTTTCACTTTTTTTTTTAGCTTATTCCTTTACTCTAGATGACGAGAAAGATGTGCACGTTTTCTTATTTCTTTCTTTTGAAGATAGCGTTCGACAGAACCATATATAAGAAATCTTTTATGTATGGCACTTAAAACTCGCTTATGTATGGCTCATAGAGATAACGAAGTCTTATTTTGGAATATTTCCCGATATGTACGATAATAAAAAGAAAGTATTATGTTGTAGCTGGTGTTGCTAGCATTACGGATAAAGGTAGCAAGTATCCCACTTCTTAAAAAATTATTGTCAGAGATCATTAAAACAGGATATCACTACTATTTATAAATATACCATTAGTTTTTCCAGAACCGACTACATTAGTCAGTTATAACTACAGTTTCAGTCCAGATCCTACGAGTTATACCACCTTGACCAAAAATTTCCCGAAAATTAAAATTACAAGTTTATTCATCTAAATCTATATTGTCCCCTTCAAAGTAATCCCCATCGACTGCAACATACTTATGCCAGCGCTTGATCCAATCCTCGAAACATTTTTTATATTCGAATTTTGGTATGTCCATCAGTGCTTCCTGCGATTTTTCCATTACTTCCTCATGGCTGCTGAAACGCGTTCCCTGTAGTGGTTTTTTAACTCGATTCAACAGAAAGAAGTCATAGGGAGCCAAATCAGGTGAATTCGGTGGCTGTTGGATGGTATTTGTTACATTTTTTGTCAAAAAATTTCGAATAATGATGGCACTGTGCGACGGTGCGCTATCATGGTGCAACATCCACTAGTTTTCTGCCCACAATTCTGGTCTCTTTCAGCGAATTGCTTCACGCAAACGTCTCATAACGCCCAAATAATACTCTTTGTTTACTGTCTGGCCTTCTGGCAAAAATTCATGATGCACTACACCGTTGTAATCCATGAAAACTGTGAGCATTGCCTTCTTTTTTGACTGAAAACGACGTGGTTTTTCAGTAATGATCCTTTTGATGAATGTGGGATCGGATTCAGCCTCGCAAATCATCTCTTTTGTGACGTCAACACGGTCTCTTTTTTGCATGAAATTGAGGTCTTTTGGCACCAACTTTGCTGCTACACGACGGAAACCCAAATCATTAACTAAAATATCTTAGACGGATCCATAGGCAATGTTCAAGTCCTCCGCTATCTCTCTGATGGTTAATTTGCGGTTATGTTTTCGTCGGTTTTCCATATCGATGGTCTACCACTGCGTTCATCATCTTCGATTGATTCACCACCACTTTTGAACCGCTCGTGTCACTGGTAAACGACCGTTTTCTTTAGAGAATCGGTGCCGAAGCACTTTTCCAATATTTCCAACGTTCACGCACCATTAAATCGGTTTTTTACGCAAAATTTAATACAAGTTCGTTGTTGCAAATTTAAATCCATTTCTAGAATTGTAAAAAATCGCCAACACACACAGAGATAGATGTACTCTTTTGCAAATCTCAAGCTATGACGCTAAAATTTAGAGGGAATGTCAACAACAGATTTACCAACTTAACATTCGGGAACTTTTTGATCAAGATGGTATTAATATCAAAAGAACTAACAGTCTGTCTAATCGCACATAAGGTGGTGCAATACAGGTCACGATTCAATAGCTTATTCTGCGGAACATAAATGTAATATATAGGCTATCCTGCCAGTCCCTATCATCTTACTCTTACGTGACCTCAATTTTACCGCATAAGCGCTATTTCAGTGTTCAAACATTAAGTTATCGTGACTAAGCAAAATATATTTCTATCTATCAATCCACTTCAGCATTTAAGTTTCATTCGACGGTAGAAAAGTTTGCGTCTAGAGTAGAGATTAGTATATGAATGTTTTTTTTTTTAACTTAACAGTCAAGTGTTTAACACAAACACACTTAATGTCACAGCATGTGTTAGTTTTTTGGAAAATGGGATATGGAGAAAAAGAAAGATGTTTGGGCTCAGTGGTTATTTCGCTTCATAGGTGGCATCCAAAATTTAATTGGGAGACTAAATTCTTAGGGGAAGTTGACTTGTTGTGAACTACTCATCTTACTTGATTTTCGTTAACTGAAAAAACGAATGTCTTTTGGGCGATGTTGGGAATCGAACACAGAACCTTCCGATTTGGAAGCCAGTCCACAACCACTTGAGGCACGTCCACCCGTGTTGCCATTAAATTCTCCATCGGGTTATCTAGAAATCTCACATAAATATCAACTTTTATAAAGCTGAGAAGGCATGGGGAATATTGTCGCATGTAGCCAAAATCCAGACAATGTATTGAATCAAGGTAACAACGGTGAGACTCATTTCCATACTCGCTTCACGTATTGTGGAAAAAAATACTTGTCCCACAACTTGCAAAGTAGAAAAACGATTTTTTCGATATTTTAGGCAATAGTAGTTTAGTTAGTTAGTTAAGTTAGTTGACTTTTATTTTCAATAAATGTTTTACAACGTAACGATGGACCTAAGTCTTTAATGGTTTGGCCTGTGGCCGTCTACCAGGTTGACAAAATACATACTTAAGTTTTACATTAAAAATATCCATCTATGATACGCTTTCTATAACAAAGTGCTGCTACTGAGTAATCATATAAGACTTTCCATCCTTTTTCTCCATTTAAAATGCTCATTACTTCATCTTCGTCTAAATCATGTTTTCCGAACATTGATAGTCGAAATTCTTTTAAAATCGGGCAAACACCAAGAAAATGTAAGATGTCTTCTCTCTTTTTTATGTTGCAGAGGTCACAAAGTATTGGTAAATCTGGTCTATGGGGTATAAAGTTTAGTTGAACGAGTTCCCCTCTCAGTTTGAAAATATTACTTATTTTGTCAACTGCGTGCCTATCTAGGAAGTATGTTTTTTCATTTAGAAAAAGGTTTAGTTTGCTGTAATAGTTCCTAAACAGTGACGATTCAGCTTCTTCTACATATTGCTCATATGTATGTCTGCCAAAATTCTCCAAAACTAAGTTAAGTTGAGGATGCTCGTTCACTTGAATAGACTGATTTAATCCGCTTTCAGAAGCAGTTTTCTTCTATTCCTCGCAAATGCCTCCGTTGGTTCTAATTATGCTTCTTAAAACTACGTTTGGTATTCTGGATTCATTCATTTCTAGTATTTTTAGGATATAAAGTGCATTTTTGAGCGTGTACAAGAGCAAAGGAGGAGTTCCCGTTTTATATTATATTTTATATTATAGTTCGCGGTATTTTTTGGTAACCGGAAAACTTCTTCAAAAAGTAGCGAAGAAATTTTCCCACTGCATCGTAGCCTTTGTAACCCCATACCTGAGCTCCGTAAAGCATTATCGATGCTGCGGTTGAGTGGAACAAAGTTTGTTTTGCACTTTGCGATACATATTTATTTTTGAAGCAACGTTCCCAAATCGAACAGATAGCTCTTTTAGCAACAGCTAATTTTTCCTTAAAGTGTGGTTTGAAATTTAAGGAGGACGATATTAGGATACCTAGGTATCTGTATCTGGATACTACCTCAATCTTTTCCCCGTCTAACTTCCACTTTTCCAAATGTGAGAAGCGTCTTCCTGCATTTCCGAATATCATCATTTTTGTTTTATCAAGATTTACAGTGAGATTCCAACTTTTACAGAAAGCATTAAGCCTGTTTATCATTAACTGCATACCTTGGGTTGTGTCACACAGAAGGACGATATCATCAGCATACGTCAGCGCAGGAATTGATACACCTTTGTATCACCTTTGATATCATCTGTTATATCATTGATGTATAATATAAAAAGCAGAGCACTTAAAATGCAGCCTTGTTTAACACCCATTGAAGTTTCGAAATCTTCAGAAATTAAGAGTCCATCCCATACATATGCAATATTATTCTCATACAAGGCTCTCAGGATTCGAATAATTTTACTTGATACACCGATTTTGGAAAGCTTGTAAAAGAGTGCTTCACGTGGTATTGAATCGAACGCTGCTCGAAAATCTACAAAGAAGGCGTACAACTTTTTTTTCTTGCTCTTATATTATGTTTCAGCAATGTTTGTTAAGCAGAATATCTGGTCGATTCTAGAATAACCTTTGCTAAATCCAGCTTGGAATTCTTTAAGGATATTATGTTCTTGTACCCATTCATACAATCTTGTGTTAATTAATGAAGCAAATAATTTGGCTGAAGTGTTTAAAAATGTGATTCCTCTGTAGTTCTTCGAGTCCCTGTAATCGCCTTTTTTGTGTAGGGGAAAAATTATTGCTTTCCTGAATACGTCGGAGATATTAGCAGAGTCGAATATTCGATTAAATTCAATTGTGAGAGAATTCATAAACTCATATGTGCAATTTTTATAGAACTCAAACGGGATGCGATCAATACCAGGTGCTTTATTTGATTTCGATTTGCATATTACTTCATTGACTATTTACAGGGTAAATGCAGAGTCTAATTTTTCGTCTAAGAGCAGAGGGGCTGCATATTGAAGTAGCGGCGAGGTTAATGGGGTATAAAGAAGTTTATCGAAATGAGTCCTGAGTTGCGGGGCTTTAAGAGTTACAGAGATGTTAGACGTGTGTTCGTTTAGGTATTTGACAGCTTTCCAGAACTGAGCAGAAGATTTTGAATTATTTATAATCGCAATGTTTTGTTGTTCAAAGGCTACTTTTTTGTTGTAACAGATGTGTTTTTATTCCTTGCTGGATCCTTGATAGAGTGCTTTAAAGATATTGGAGTTATTCGACCTTAGAAGTTTGAGAAATTTAAAAGATTTGGTTCTAGCTTCCATGCAGTCAGAATCATACCATTTTTGTTTATATATTTTATGAGTTTTTAATTCTTTCTGTTGCGGAATGGATTTATTTATTATTACCGTTAGAGCTTCAATATTGACTGTATAACGCTGTGTGCGTAGTTCTATAAGATTCACATTCATGTTTCGCTGATACGATTCAATTATTAGGCAACAGTATATTATAATTGTTAAATATAAGAATATTTTTCCTAACGAAGAAAACAAAGATGTATGTTATTAAATTATTCTGCAAGTAAATGTATGTGTTTATTAAAAAGAAAAAATATATTATGAACTCTATCTTAAGTACAAGGGTGTACGCCAAAAGTTCATAAGAATTATAATTAATAAATTCCTTTGGGCAGATAAACAGATAAACATTATCTATGGAAAATGGTGACATACGAGTTTAAGGTTTTGACTTAAGTCACCTTAGTTCTAGTTGGGCCATCGTAGTGTGTAAGGGAAACCAATTTGCGTACTTTAAGTAAACACAGCAAATTTTTAATGTTTACTCTTACTCTTGTGACCCTTTTAAACAATGAGCAATTTAGTCGTAAATTATTTCTTTATTGACTGGCTTGCTCTTCTCAGAAATAATACTATTGACCCAGAGCAATGATTAAAGGTTGATAGAAATGTCTTCTTTTAATTCATATTTAATTGCTATTTCGTTTAGCAATGAAAATTGTTGAAATATGGGTTTACCTTTTACTATACAACACTGTATATGGAATTGATTTAATTTATTTCTGCTATTATATGGCATTATAGGTCAATTGTTTTACCTCACCCAAGCAAAGAAAATATAATTTATTAGACAGTATGTGCTGAATATTAATCTATAAATAAAATTTAAAAAATTAGCTAAAAAAACAAATATAGTACTAAAACTTAGAAAAATCTTGTCGCCATTAATTTTACGTTTTTTGTATTATCACAATATGAAAAATTACTTTTTGCTGGTGTATACATCTGATGGCATATTTTTGAGAAATTTAATAAAGTGAGTGGTTATACAATATGGCTCTTACCTGAAAAATTTTGTTGCATATATATGATAATAAAAAAATAACTCGTCTCCAGTGACTTTCAATTATTCTAGTATTAAAATATGGAAGATATTGTGTTCCATAAATAATCCTTATGTATCTACTTTATAAAGCAATAAGGGTTTTAGAGATATTTCACCAATTGTTCGTTTTATTCAAAAAATCAGATCATATACGTCTTATTGGAACACTCTTTATATGTCAGCAGGCCCCTTCGAGACAGGAAAAAATAAGTCAGAGTATGCTGAAAAGTCAGCTGTAGAGCATCTGGATTTGAAAGCTATCCTTCTTTATTGTACGAAAAAATCCATTATTTTCAGAAACAACTGTATAAACAAACGGTTCGAATATTAACAATATATTTAAAGTGGTGTTCTTTGTGCACCTGATGTATCATACTTTTTCCTACTGAATTAACGGTATTTTTTCATTTGCTCCTACTTCCGTCAAATGAAAATATTGAAAAAATTTCTGGGTAGAGATTTTAATGATAGACATATGTCATAGTCAAGGCAAACTATCCTAAACAGCTAAATAGACAGTTTAGAGAAACGAGTATAAACGACCGGGAAATAAGGAGATTAATGATCAAAACCTTAAACAGTTAATAAAATAACTTAAAGCAAATCTGTAAAACTGAGACTATAAAATTCAGCCGAAATATGGACGAAATATATATGTACAATACATATGTAGCGTAGGCTAGTCCGTACGAAGAGTTCCGTTTCACCAACTCCTCTTTCAGTTGAAACCGGAAAAAATAAGTTCATAACTGTTATTTCGTTTTCGAAATAGTTGTTTCCACACAAACTATGGGTAAGGAGGTATATTGGTTTGTTAACTAAAGATGTATCATTGTCAGTGCAGTTTTAGTTTTTCATCAACATTCGAAACGCATTTATAAAGCAGGTCTTTTGAAAATGTTCTATTTTCCGACACTGGATGAAAACTCGTTCCGCAATATGCCACAAACTCCTCTTCTTGGAAGCTCCCTGTTTCATATTTATCACATGTGCTCCATATATCGTGATGCATCCACCTACTCCTAGAAAATCTCTGTATATGATACTATATGAAACCAGTTTGTATGGAAAACAAAACTCTCTTAGCACATATTGCATTTTTTGCTTTTATTGTCTTATATCTTATGTGGGTTTCCATATTAAGGGTGCTTGTTATCGTTAATCGAAGATACTTGTAAGCTCTTACTATTTCTTCAACGAGAAGTAGAAGGTCGATGAACTTTTCAGAATTGCTGACCTTCCGGCACAGGAGGTACGAAGTGTTTGCAATGCCGAAAGTAAGATTGTTAAGTTTAGATTGCTCTGGCACTGTCAAATTAGATAAGCATTTTTGTGCAACATCAAAGTAAATATAGTAAATAATAATAAAAATTGGTTGAGAAGTAAAAGTAAGACCGACCTGAAAATCGCTGTTGCGAGGTGTTTAAGCAGAAGTCGGAGCTTTTTTCTTTAATGGCATATACTTTGGGGAAATAAAAATACTCCGACGTTAAGGTAAAAGGAACATACCAAGCCAATAGGCCCGAACAGAAATTTGTATTAAAGAAATGCGCAAGAAAATTTAGTGCTGTCGGTGCTGAGGGTAAAAATCACTTTTGCAGATTCTGAAACTGTTCAACTACCCAAACCTAGCCATTCAACATTGCCTAAGAAAGCCAAGTTTTCATGCACCCGACAAAAATGAGGATAGAATTGTAAAAACGTACAAATTCACAAGGCTGCTGGATCGGACTATCTAACTTAAATGCCAAGCCATTTAAATTAGCGGGAAATTACTTGGTAGAGAACAACACAAACTCATATGAAAAATTTGGTCGGAAGAAACTATGCCTGATTAATGGAATCTCAGCATTGTTTGTCTGTCCCACAGAAGAGGGGACTCTTTAAACTGCCCTAACTTCAAAGGCATGAGTCTCCTTAGCCTCGTTAGGACGGAAGAGTCTTCGATTTTTACCTGGAGAGACAACGTAGTAAAGGAAAACTGCCCTAGGTGACCGCACTAGTGGCATTGGACATTAACTTGGAATACGCAATCGAACAGTTGTCTAAAGACCGCGCTGGAGAGGTTTATTGGTTGAGTCCCAAATCCACACTGGGTAGCAAGTAAGTAAACATTTGTTTTTTCGTTTAGTGAATATTTTTTTTTTTAAATATTTGTGTTACTAAATACAAAATAAACGAGCGTGACTTCAGCGGGCTTTTCAAACAAAACGATTTATTTGAAGGCCCATGTAATGAACTCAATATTTCTTTTATATAATATATAATCTAATATATATTGCATTTATAAATAATCTTGTTCTTATCAATGCAAACTCATGTGATTCCAATATTCATCGATTTTTTTTTTTGCAGACTTACGTTGACAAATCATCGACATTTTCTTCATATGGTTTAACTACAAGTCACAGGTCATATAGTTCCGTGCATACACAACAGCCTGTTGGGTCCCTCCCTGAGGTGCAAGTTGACCCATATGTCCTTCTAGATGATGAGCTAAAATACTTTTATGACGATGCACGAGAGGTATGAATAAAAGGCGACAGAAGTGTTTTTTCTTAAATTGTCTTTAAAATTTCCTATAGATAACAATGGTGCGCAAAAAATAGTTAAATTTGCCAACTAGCTAATAGCTAAGAAAAAATGATTTCTCATATTTTAATTAATATCATATTTATTTATCAATAATATGCAAAGTAAAATTTTCATTTGCAGGTAAACATTTGTCGTGTAAAGTTCGAGAATATAATTTAAAAATTAAAATGAATCGTTTCGAAGCGCTTTTTGAAAACGAGGAAAGTGTTAATAATGTGTTGTTAAAGTTAAAGAGTTGTTAAATTAAGAACAAATTTTGAATTTTCTTCAACATAGGAAAGTTTCCGCCTAACAAAAACTCAAATCGAGTTTGTTCTGTCCAAAATTGGACGTAAGTTTAAATTCAATAGTCAGAGAAATAATTGCTTGAATCCATTGCAACAACTCTTATGCAGTGCACATAAAAGGGAAGTTGGATGGGAAATGGAGCTCAATACCATGGAGTGTCATCTGTGCATGGAATTAGTAGAGCTACAGTCTGCAGAGTACTACACCGAGTTTCAGATGCAATTATAGATTAATTTCTTGGAAACACCATTTGCTGGCCAGAAAATTCTTCGAAAATAGCTACCCAATTTTTCGTTCAGGGGGATTTCCACGTGTAGCTGGGTGCGTTGACGGTACGGTGATCAACATCGATGCACCCAATGAAATGACGAGTAATTCATTAATAGGCATGGAAAGCACTCATTGAATGCAATGATGGTCTGTGGGCCAGTCGTTCGCAAATCTCCACAGAGAAAAGACGTGTTCCGGCTTTTCGTAGTGAAAAAGATAGCAAGTCAGTTTTTTTCTTTCGTATAGACAATTGATCGTGGGTTTGTTAGTTGACTCGATTGCCAAGCGGGTAGCAGCGGCGTCGGTCATTAAATCGTGGGACCCGAGTTCGATCCCAGGCAAACTTGAAACTTTTTTTCTTTTTTATTTTTTTTATTGGTCACAAGCTGTGTAAATAAATAGTGTTATCAAAACAAAACTGTTCAGGAAAGCACGTGATGGATGGTGGAGAGCGTTCCGCTCTTCCCATAACGGGAGTGACAAAAGACAACAACGGTGTTGCCGGTGCCGTGGCGAAAGCCATTAAGAGGAGGAGGAGTTTGAAATCCCCTCCTAATGTAACAAAAAAGAAAATAAATGCCGTTCTATCAGAGGATGATGAACATTACGAGGGGGGCAATAACAACTTTGGCTCTCTAGCGGCATCCGAATCAGAAGATGAGGATGAAATGTTAAAAGAAATTAGCAGCAGCATAGAAAAGCTGCAAGAAAAAATGCTTGCTGTTAAGATAAAACAAACTGCACGCAGGCGGAGGGAGAAATTAGAGGCAGAAAGCGCCCAACAAAAAAAGCAGCAACAACAAAACCAGCAGAAGCAGAAACAACCACTGCAGCAGACAAAACAGCAGCAGCAGAAACAACAGCAACCGCAGAAACAACAGCGGCAGCAGAAACAGCAACAGCTGAAAACACAGCAGCTAAAAAAACAGCAGCAGCAACAGCAGCAACAACAACAACAGCAGTAGCAGCAGACAGCAGAAGAAGAAGGAGAAGGTGCCTCCTATAAACACCTATAAACTAGAGGTAAATGAAACCAAGGACCTGTGTAAGTTAGTCATTAGTCAATCTGGGAACCAATTGGGATTGGGGATTGCCATCCATTGTAATACAGTGTTGAAGGAGTTATACAATGCGTTCGCTGCCAGAGGTTTGGGGCACGCCGCGTCGAACTGCCAAATGCAGCCTCGATGCATGAAGTGCGCAAAGAACCACAGTTCCGAAGAGTGTGCTCTGGGTAGGGACGGAGCACCCGATAGGACGCAGCTCTCATGCGTGTTATGTGGGATCGTAGGACACACCGCAAACAATCGTGGTTGTCCTAAGTTCGCCGACATTAAAAAAGCAAAACTGGCTCGGCAGCTGAAGGTGGAAGTCAAACGTTCACCTGTTAGGTTGCAAACACCAGCCGTCACGTCCCAAATTTCCTACGCCCAAATGGCGTCATCGATAATCACAAACTGGAGTACAATAATTATATTGTTAGAAGAAGAAATCGGCCTAGATCCAAAGGAGGCGGTGTCGCGATCTTCATTAAAGAAGGTATAAAATTTCACAGAGTGTACAAGGGTGTGTTGCGTACGTTCCGGGTGTTGGAAGCAGTCGTCATTTATATACCGCTCCGCAGTGGAAAGCGGCTGTACTTGGCCTCCGTTTATGCACCTGAGGCTTCACAATCCACCCTATTCATTACAGAGCTCGACACGCTTTTTCGACTTCTCAGGCTGGAATCAGGGGAGAATTATTTTATAATCGGCGGGGATTTCAACGCTAGACACAGAGATTGGGGAAATAATTTGCCAAATACTAGAGGGAACCTGCTACTCGATTGGTGGTGTCAGCACGATGTCATGTACAGACTCGGTCTAAAAGCGACGGATAATCCGTCGTTTCCCAGAGGCCTGTCTTATTTGGATCTACTGCTGTACGACGAACGCATACGACTGACAGGTACGAATTTACAAACGCTATACTGTCTGCGCACGTTCGTGTATGACAGTGACCATTGCGGTTTTAGCACCGAAATTACAGTTCCCAACGAAATTGCGGGATTGGAGGAGTTTGTCCAAAGATATTCTTACAACTACAGTAAGACTCGATGGACACGCTTCTCCTTGAAAAGAGCGCTCTCCTCGAACACGCTCCACCCGCCGTCCAATAGGAATTTGTCAAACGAGGAGATCGACAATTACCTAAAACAAATGGACGAGACAATTAAACAAACTATGGACACTACAATACCGCGGTATCGACGTACGACTAACGAAGACCTGTTCCGCAATCCTACTATTGACGCACTGCACCGACAGAAAAGACTTCTGACAAGACTTATAAACTTGTACAGACAGTTAACTGACCGACGAGACCCGGAGATTAGGACACTGAAGTCGTCGATTAAAAATATTCAAACGCTAATAAAAGAAAATTACAGAATTTCTGTAAGTTTGTATTGGAACAACAAGGTTCGGGCTGTAAACACCAGCAAGCCGAATATGTTTCCGCAAATAAATAAACTATTTCGGAGGAAAAATCAAAACGACCTTCAGTGTCTTAAAATAGCCCGGACAACAGACAATGAACGGTTACTGACAATAGCAGGTATTGATCCAAATGAGGCCGCTGATGATGACGACTTCTTTGTGATCGAGGATCCACAGGAGAAGGTTGAGGCCATAGGGGCGACTTTCCAGGAAGTATACAAGGCCACTGATACCACTGGCCCTAATTACGACCTGGACAGTCGCGTCTTTGTGCACGACTTCTACATTCGAAATGAAATAGAGAATTGGGGATCCGAAAGCTCTGGTTTCACCCGGTTTAGCGACGAAAATATGGCAAATAACGTCATTGCCGGAGAGGGTGGCCTACCCCCATTCATTTCGAGGGAAGGACTCCATGAGATCTTCGACACAATCAGAGCTAAGAAATCAGTGGGGACCGATGGTATTCCGAATATCGTGCTTCGACATCTTCCTCTAGAAGCGGTGGACATCTACACCATCCTGTTTAATAATGCAATGAATAATGCACATTATCCAGCGCATTGGAAAACGGCGGTGGTTCAACCTATCCCTAAAAAGGGAAAGGATATATCCAATCCGGCGAATCTCCGGTCGATAAGTCTCCTTCCGAATATCAGTAAGGTTTTTGAAAAAGTAATCAATAGAGCTCTGTCTAGGTGGGTTGAGGACAAACATATAGTTCCAGATAATCAATTCGGTTTTAAGGCGGGACATGATATCTCACATGCCGCGTCTAAACTGGTGTCTGATATCCAATGGAATAAAGGCAAAAAACAATGTACTGTTGCCTGCCTTGTTGACTTGGAGAAGGCCTTCGACACGGTTAGAGGGCCTTTTCTATAAGCTGACATTCTTTATAATATGATAACTAACAGACAGTTCATCGTGAAAAATGGTGATGTGACTTCTGTTGGAATATTTCAAATTAAAAATGGTCTTCAGCAAGGTGCGGTCAATTCGCCGATCCTATTCAACATTTATACAAGCGACTTGATAGGTTCACTTCCCCATACTATTGCGTACGCAGACGATTTGGTAGCGTACAGAACAGGTCCAAAAATCGAGGTCATTAATACTCTCTTGCAGCGTGACTTCGATAAGATAAGACGATTTTGCGATGACTGGAAGTTGAAAATCAACTTTCAGAAGTCGGAAACCATTCTCTTTAGGACGCCGTTGTCTGGAGCCTCTAGGGATACCAGAAAAAATTGGCGTAAGTTCTCGATCATTGGACAACACGGGCGGCCTCTTGCCTGTCGAAATGTAGTCAGATACCTTGGAATCTGGCTAGATCAGTTTCTGTATTTTGACAAAAATGTAGATGCTGCTCTGGCCAGAGCTAAAGGTGCTTTTGCCCTTACAAAGAGAATGTTTTATAGCAGCCAACTCGATGCGAGGGTAAAGGTAATCTGCTACATGGCCCTTATCAGGCCCATGCTGGTATTTGGTTGTCCCGTGTGGTTCAATGTACGAGCAAGCTTAATGTAAAAAATTCGGGTGTTTGAGAGGGCTTGCCTTAGGGCTTGTCTTCGCTTGTACAGAACACCAGAGTCGGAGTACAAGAAATTTCATCCTAATGAGGTCCTTTACAACAGGGCGAACCTAATATGAGTGGACAACTTCGTAATTAAGCTGACTCGAAGGCACATTGCAAGAGCAATGACCTCGACGAATAACCTGATATCTGGGTCTTACTACCCCAATTACCTTTACCACGAGAGTGTGCGCTGTGGCGGCTTCGTTCCACCGGAAGCATTCCTCTACCTTGATCAGATAGGGTTGATCCAAGATAGATCAGCGGTCCCGTTAATCTTCCATGTCGCTCGGACAGCTGGGGACAGGCGACTCAACTACAACAGAGACGTCGCACACGGCAGTGTGGATCGTCTCAGGTTCAGTAGGGCGGTGGGGAATCGCGATAAGAGGGATGTCGTTCGGCAGCACCAGCATTTCTGGTGGTTGAATGATGGAGAAGATGTTTTGTCGTCGTTTCCGTCAATTACGGGCCAGCCTCACTAATGAGGCAGAGCTGACCAATATATTTGCTTTGTTAATAGCGATGGCCAGCTTACATAGGTTTAGGTTAGCATTTAAGTAATATATACATATGTTAGTATATACAAAGGTATATACTAATATATGTATATTATTGTGTATAATGCCTATGTGTTTGTATGTGTGTTTTGTGTATGTAGGTTAAGTAGACTAAGGTTTATTTTAAGTTAGATATTAAGTTTTTATAAAAAAACAAAAAAAAGTCCATATGCTAAGTTTTTCTTAACGAATATTTTTTCTTAGCCTTAAGTATAGAAAACAAATATTAGTAAAACAAATGTAAATAAAGTCGAAAGACATAGCTATAAGAATTTAGAGTAGCTTAGAGTGCCTGTGTGGGGCCAGTAAGTTAGTATAAGATTGTTAAATAATTTTAAGCTAGCATTTAAGCATTTTTTGTTAGTATGTAAGAGTTAGTTATTAAGGAAATAAAATGCTTTAAAACTGAAACTGAAACTGGTCTGTGGGCCAGATCGATTTTTTTATGATATTAACGTAAGCTGGCTAGGCAGTGTGCATGATGCAAGAGTATTGAGGAATTCCCGTTTGGCAGCAAATTTCAATATATGTTACCGACCATTTCCCAATGCAGTAATTTTAGGAGACAGTACTTATTCTTTAAGCGAATGGCTGATAACACCACTAAGGACAAACCCACACAATCCAGTGGAGCAGAGATTTAACCGGGCTCATAAAAGGACTAGGCGCATAATTGTAAATAGTTTTGGAATAAAACGAACTAACATATTCCTTGCGTTCTCAAACATTAATATTTTTTTAAAAATATTGAAGGAAAAGTTTCCTTGTAAAAATCATCTCTGTATGCAGCACATAATTGCAGGTAAAATTATTTTATCCTGCTGTGAGAAGAGAGGAGCCAGCGTGGGCGCATCCTATTAACGATGGGCGAAGAGGATGACAATTTAGAAGAACTAGCAATAGAGGTCAATGAACAACCAAATAAAAATGCGTTTACTGTTTTAAATAATTTAAGAAGTTTTTTTTTCTGATTAAGAGAAATAATACATTATGTACAACTTAAAAGAAAACAACAAATATAATAAACAAAAATTCTTATTTCAATAGTTTATTAAATCTAACACATGTTCTAGGCTAGAGCTGGCAGCTTCCTTGTTGTCCTTAGGTTGCTCTAAATCTTTCATCATTTCCGATAACGGAATTCCCAGCTCTCGTTCCAATTTTAGGGCTTCCAATTTATTTTTATAAATTTGCACTTTCAACAGCCGTTTTATTTAATCCCGTTACTTTATCATCCTCCGCTTGAGATCTTCCTCGAAGAGCAATGCTGTGAAGCTTTGGGATTCGGCTCTAAGGGAAACACGGTAACTCCATCACCACCTGCTTCTGGAAAATTTGGCCCTTCAACAGTTGGCGAGTCTGTCCCAATTATGTAGAGTATTGCCTCATCGACGACATCGAGAGCTACCGCTCTTGCTTCTTCTTTTTGGTTTTTCATTACAGCGTTGTTTTGAAATGAGGCAAAACAATTAATTAAATTAAAAAAGTAAAAAAAAGATATGACGAATCTTAAGACTGTGTATACAAATTACCTCTTTTTTGTACAACCTCTAAGACAGCTAATTTCTTATCATTCTTTTTAGCACTTGTCAATGTAAACTGACGTGCAAGCAATGAAGTTTTTGTCAATGCATATTTTATTACGGTTAGTACAATGCAAACGGAGTGAACCGTAAACGGGCCGATGCTAGAGAACATTATGTATGCGAGAAAACATTCATATGATTTACTTTGCAACTTTGCAAAACACGATTGCAAATGCAAAGTTCTCCTTTTAATTTGTGAAACACTTACACTTTTCACTTTGCAAAAGTGCAAAGTCGTGAGAACTTTGCATTTGTAGTGAAACACTTACCACTTGTACTTTGCAGGAAATGCTTTTTTTTGCAAAGTTGCAAAGTGCAGAGTGAAAAGTGGTTTTTGAAATAGGC
Source organism: Volucella bombylans (assembly GCA_949129095.1). Lineage (NCBI taxonomy): Eukaryota > Metazoa > Arthropoda > Insecta > Diptera > Syrphidae > Volucella > Volucella bombylans. The sequence continues at coordinate 210,273,337 of OX422140.1, read as the reverse complement.
CCCAGGAAAAAGTGATAAAACATATACACGTATATCGATTTGAAATATTTTGTTTTTAGAACTGAAGATGAAATAAAAATTAATTATCAGACCCAACAATTTCCCAAATTTTTTCGTCGGTACGAAATGTTTTTTTTCTTAAAAATCTGTAATTTATTCACTTTGTTTATTTATAAAATGTTTTTTATAAATAAAATACGCATTTAATCTGTTTATTCATATTCTCCCTTTGTCTTTAAACAATTATGCACTTATCACTAATCCATAAAGTAGACAACTATAAGAAATAAGAGATAAAAACTAAGTAAGTTCCCCTAACACCTTGTAACTTATTTACTTATTTACGTTGCGCTACAGTTCGGGGTGAACCTTGGCCTCAACTAACAAGCCTTTCCAGTTAGTTCGGTTTTTAGCTAGAAGGTCTCCTTCTACTTGTGCACGGCACCTAAGGTGAGGTCTTTCTCTGTTGCGTTGTCCCTCCGGGTTAGATTCGAAAACCCTGCGCTCTACTAGTTCTAGCTATTTCAGGCGACTGATACGGAGTTTTCTGACTAGATTGATGTCGCTATAGTATAGTTCGTCGTTGAATCTTCTCCTCCGAAGCCCGTCAATGCAAACGGGAATATTTCAAAGGATTTTTCTTTTAAAACCAGAGATCATAGAGCTTCAGCGGCATAAAATAGGGCTCGGATGATTAAGGTCTTGCATATACAATAGTCTCCTTAGTTTTTCGTGATAGGTCTTCACTACTCAATTGCCTTCTCAACAGAAAGATTGAGAAGAGGGATTCTTCGTTTTATTTTTGCTGAGCTGTGCTGGCAGAATATATAGCCGAGCCAAGGTAGACGAAGTCCTTTATACGACTTTATAATTATACTCGTAGCTATTGATTGTGACGATCTGTCCAATTCATCGCCATTGTGTATCCCATCTTGTTGACAGCATATACTTGGTTTTGTCCTCATTTACCGCTAAACCTATTTTGGCAGTTTTCGTTTCAATATTAGCGAACCCAGGCTTTTAAATGATTGTGCTTCCCGTGTTCACTTGTGAGTTCCGTACAATTCTTTCAAGCGTGATGTTAAAGAAATCAGAAGACCTTGTCTAAAATTTTTTTTTATCTCAAAAGTCTCGGTTAAGTTGTTAGCGAATTTGAAAGAGTAGCAACCGTTCTCACGGGCTAGTTTGACAGGGAAACCAAATGAAGGCATGACTCTAATATCTCGTTTCTATAAATGATATTATATGCGGCCTTAAAATTGATGAAAAGATGATGGTTACCGATTTGGACTTTTCGAGTTTTTTCCAGGATCTGCCAGAGTGTGAAAGTTTGTTCGATTGTGAACTTTCCTGGTCTGAAACAACAATGATAGGGACCAATCAGGTTGTTGACAAAGGGTTTCAGACATTAATACAATATGGCAGATATTGATATGGGCGCAGTTGATAGGTCTCCTTTTTTGTAGGTCGGGTAATCGGTGCTGAGATTCCATTCATCAGTCATACACTTTTCTGACCAGATCTGAGAAATGAATTGGTACATTCTTTCCCCAAAATTGGTCGGTAAGTCGTCAGGTCTAGCTGATTTGTAGGATTTTAGCTTAAATATTGCTATCCTTATTTCGTTTTGTTCAGCTGGACGTAAGTTTTGGCTATCATCGTTTAAGTTGAATGGTCTATTCTGCCTGACGGTGGGATGTGGGGCTTCTTCGCCGTTATACAGTCTGCAGAAAAGCTTTGTCCATATTCTCAGCTCCGACCGTATCCTTCTTCATCTCTACAGATGTACTGGTTTTCTTGCCTTGACATGTTTTTTTTGCCTGTTGCGCGCTTCTCGTGCTCTTTTTTCTTTTTCTGAGGAAATCGATGTTCTCGACTCTTCTGCTCGTTGAGCTCACGAGAAGCTCTCGTTTTTCGTAGTAGCGCCGCTTTGGAGGCTTCTTGCTTAACTGCATGTGCTTCCCTGCATTCTTCATCAAACTAGAGGTTTCAGTTGTAAAATAAATTTATTTTACAAAGACACAAACAGCAAAATAGCCAGTAAAATATTGCAGTAGACTCTTTTAAATAACACATAAACGAAACAATCAAAATGAATGCTTAGCAAAGAAATAAAAACAAAAATTAACCAGTAAAAAAATCCAAAACCCTAGGTACATTCGATAACACGTAAATACAACAAACAAAGTTAATATGAGAAGACAAACTTTAGAATTAATAATCAAAATTAAATAACTTAATATTATATGCAAGAAACAAAAGTTTTTGTACATTTTCTCCCTGCAAATTAGCCCCGATCAGCATAAATTTGTCCAGCAACACTGAATAATTGCTCACTCGCTACACTAGTAGGAGGAGCTGATAAATACACACCACGAAATAATGATAAGGACAAAGAAATCTTTGTTTGTTCCCTTAGGTTTTGATGAGATCTAATTCATTGAAAGCAGCAGCATTACCGCTTCGTCTTATCGCATCATAGCGATAATCTTTTTTTTTTTGTTTTTGCTACTCGTAACACACCTGTTTTACACTGATGAGTGATCTTCATTGTGGTACGAAATATTGATAAGGCCAGTTGTGTTTAAGTGAAAGAATAATTAAAAAAAATATAAGTTTAAGCTGAGTTTCGACAGAAAAAGGGTTTGTTAGTCTTAAATATTTAATTATTTGTTAGAAAAAATTGGAATGCTTTAGATTTTCGCAAATATCAATTACAATGCGTCATGGAAAGCCATTGACCGAAGAGGAGCAAGGACGTGTGGCTGTTTACAGAGAACAGGGGAAAACAACAAGGCAAATCGGAGCTATTCTAAAAAGAAGTAAAACTGTTATCGCAAATTATATAAATCTTGGCGAAAATTATGGAGTTAAGCGAAGTACAGGAAGAAAACCAACATTAACACCAAGAGATATTCGAGAAATAAGACGTCTTGCTGTAAATAAATCCATCAGTCCTTCTGAAATTGTAAGCATTCTGAAGCTAAATGTGTCAACAAGGCAGCTGCAACAAATTTTAAAGTCAGATAATACCACTGAATATGTTAAACGCACGCCGAAACCGATGCTTACAGCACGACACAAAGCGAACAGGTTGACTTTTGCTGACAAATTTCAATTTTGGGACAAAGAGTGGTGTAAAGTGGTATTTTCTGACGAAAAATTATTAATTTAGATGGGTCAGATGGTTGCCAAAAATATTGGCATGATAAAAGGGCCGAAAGGCAGCTCAGGCATGCTCGCAATTTCGGAGGAGGCACGTTAATGGTTTGGGGGGTTATTAGCTGCTCTGGAAAGTCATCTATCTAGTTGATGTAAAACATAACTAAAATGAATAGCCAAAAATACACTGAGCTCTTAGATGATGTTTTAGTTGACCTTGGGGATCAATTATTCTGTAGCGAGTTTATATTTCAACAGGACAACGCGGCTATTCATGCATTTAAGCTTACAAAGGAGTTTCTAAAAACCCGAAATATTTCTCTATTGGAATGGCCCGCTTGCAGCCCTGACTTAAGCCCCATTGAGAACGTGTGGGCGGTTTTGTCGCTCAACGTTTTTAAAAATGGGTGTCAGTTTGATAATTTGAAAAATCTCAAAAGAGCCATCAAGGAAGAATCGGAAAAAATCGACATAGATCAGATACAATCACTGATTAATTCGATGCCACGACGTCTCCGAGATGTAATTAGAAACAAAGGATCAAACACTAAGTACTAAGATTTGATTTGATTTCGAATCAAAAATATTTCAAATACAAATACTAAAGTAAAAAGACATTGTCCTTATCATTATTTCGTTCGTACAGAATTTCAAAAAATAATTAAAAATATAAAATAAAAGTTAATATTCATAACTAATTTATATTCGAGTTGTTTTGGTATGCGGTTACTAAAAATTAAATATATTTCTTAAATTTCTAAGAATAAATGTTTAAAGAAAGTTATTTTGTTTTGTCCTTATCATTATTTCGTGGAGTGTATTTGTTACCTACTTCTTTCAAGTAGGTATAAGGACTTGAGGCCCAATAATTAAAAATATCATCATTCCTTGTAGCTACTTGCTACAGAAACGAAACAAACATGAAATGGCTTGCTCAAAATCTCCTCCAAAACGCACCGTGTATGATAGTTTAATTTTTGCGGAAAAATGGTTCGGCTTCGGCAAAATCCTCGGCCTTTTTTTTGCCGAACCCGAATGTTTTGCCGAAGGTGGAAATTTAAGTCGAATGTGACCGAAGCCGAAGCAGAAGCCGAATGTTCGGTCGGACTCTACATATTATACATACTCGTATATCACAATTTTTCATCCTTATGCCCGGTCCATCCTATCGCACTATCTGGATGGCGATCATATCTGTATGATAGCAGTCATTGGCCTCTGCTTATTGTTCGGCTGCACGTGGTCTGTTAAGGGTCCGACAATTCCATGTGAAAACCCCTCAGGTCGCTTTTGTTCAAACGTTTGCTAGGGTTAACAATAGTGAGTTTATTTTTTTCCGAGGCCCTTAGTTGGATTGTCACCTCAATAATAATACTGCCATATGTACATTGTACAATGTATTTGCTTTGTTACTTTTTAATCGGCTATTATTGGTCATTAGATTATAATGTCATAAAGTATATAGAGACAGAGAGAGAAGTATTTTATGTGTAACTGCAAAGCCATGTAGTTTAATAAGTAAATAATTTGTTGGCGCAACAGCCCAGGGCGGACCAAGTTCCAGTCTCTCCTGCTCATTGTTTTTAGATATCTTACTTTAATAAAATGCCAACTCCTGTGCCATAGAATGAATCTTTATGAGCTGCCATAGCCTCACAGTTTGATAGATTTAAATGTTTGATAGATTTAAAAATGGTCTATAATGAAAATTACCTTCTTTATTGGCAGCACGATTCTGCTCCTTTTGGACAGTACTGTATTTGTCGATTTCTATCGATCGAGTGCCAATGATAATAGACTGTTTTATAACTATAACAAATAGTGTTCGCTTTATTTGCTAAATTTTTAATAGTTCATCAGAGAAATGAGATTGTTATATATATATCTATATGTATCTTTCATCACTTGATATGAATCTTTTTCCAGTTGACAAGCTGTCCATCTTACTAATCGTATTTACAATAATAAATCCTTTATGTTTAAACAAATATCTTTTATTTAATTTTTTTTCCAGATATTGCAGCAAGGCACGAGTCAATCTGAATTAGAAACAATTGCAACATACTATTTTGATGGGCAAGGCAAGGCGCTGCGGCCAATGGTATCGTTACTGATGGCAAAAGCGATCAATTATCACATGAATAAAGAATCAAAGTAAGTGAGCATAACTACTTATAAATATATTCGTACATAAGTGTCTGATGTATTTACAATGCAGTGCGCAACAGGTGCAGGTACATATCAAATTTTTAGTCGGTTAGCACTAGACACCAAATGGAGCGAATGAAAGTGAATGGACATAAAGCTGTATTACATATCAAGTGTAGAGGCTTGATTTTGATTACATCAGTTTTTAATACGAGTTAAGGATTTCGTAAATGTTCACACTCTAGTTCACCACCAAATTCCGATATTGTGAGTTGGGTTAGTTTGTAATTTCAAGCGCATTTATTATTAAGTACGGATCAGTTTAAAGAGATTTAAAGAAGTTCTAATAAATACGGAGATTTATATTTTCCCGTGTGTATATGTATTTCACAAGAAACATTTTGTAAGCCATTATGTTCATTTTATTTAGCACTATTCTGATAGAATTTGTAACTATTTTTGTCTTACTTTCGTTAAATTTTTGTTATATACATGCGATAATGTAGGTTTATGTTGATATATAGGGTGCTGGGGGTATACAGCCCACTAATGCACACACTCGTATATACCTGTATATACATATTGTATCGCAAGGATACTAGCAAAACTCAATATTTAAACTGAAAAATACTTAATGGCAATACTATAAGGCAATAAAAGAGTCGACCAGCTGATTGCGGTTGACATCATTCGCCTGGTCATTGACCCCTTTCGATTGCGGATTTCCCAATTAAAAGAACAGCTGTCTATAGCGCTCCATTGCTTCCGATCGCGCGTAGTTTTCCATTGCTCTTGTCATCAGCACTTGCATTAATGGCGATGCTTTGTGCATGGGTGAGTGGGCGGAGTTTCCTGATTGAAACAATGCATTTTTGCTGTTTCCTATAAAACTTTGTGTGGTGTTTCCTGATCGCCCAATTTGCTGGCTTGAACTGGGCTATATAAGCGAAATTCATTTTGCCGTCGGCTAATTGAGGATGAAAAAATGCAATTCATCGATTTGGGTCTTCTGGCTCCATGTTGCATTGCAACATCCTACCGGGTCGCAGGAACTGAAGTCGGCATCGACGTGGTGTGCGATGATTCGCTTCAAATGATATTTCATGAACTTAACACCCGCTTCCCACAATCCCCCGAAATGCGGGGCAGCAGGGGGATTAAAGCGCCAGGTAGTTCCACTTGCCTGGGGTTGCGTAGCAATGTCCTCCGTCCGTTGCTTTTGAATCTCTGTTTTTTTTAAACCGATTGGAGCTGCCCTGTGTCTATAACATTTCAGGCACTTATGGATACAACTTTTAATCTGCAATATTTAATATTCAGTGCGAAGCGATCTCATATTAGCGTCATGAACTATGAGCTTCGTGCTGACATTATTAGCTGGTAATACTATTGGATGGCGTTGAGAATAAGGCAGATATGCATTTTCTAGCCGCCCTCCGACTCGAATTATCCATTTTTCGTCAATCATGTGCGATAGTTTCACCAATTTACTACCCTTGGGCATATTTTCTCCCTATCCCCTTTATCTTATTCCGAAGAAACTGCTTGCAACTATGTTTTCCGAAGTATGGATTCATGGATTCGCCAATAGATATACTGCTTTGCATCGTATTTTGTATTTAGGTTATTAAGCAGAGGTCGAATCTATTGGAAGATAGTGTACTAGTGAACAAGTGTTTGTAAAAACTAATGCTACCTTGAATTGCGCTTACCTTATACATCCTGTCCCTTGAAGAGGGGAGTAGTGTTGGTTGAACAAAGTAAAAATTGGAAAAAAATGTCTTCAAATTTATTTCTTCTCATAGCTTCAACAACTAAAGCGTTATGAGCGTCTTCGCGGGACTTTGGGAGTCCGCCTTCTTGGTATATGAATATATCAGCTTATTATAAGTATTCCAATAAATGTATATATTTCATTTTTATCGACTTGAAGTACTCGTATCTTATTCTTATAAGTGAATAGGTTTTCGTTTTTTCGACAATTACATTAATAATTTCTTCGTTCATAAAAAGTTCAAAGAAATCAATAGCATGGCTCTCCGAAGATAAGGAAAGAGGCTTAGGATAACTTACATCTGAAAACTTATTGTTGTAAACCATAGTTTTCAAGGTAAGGTTTTCCTTTGTACCACGTTTCTTAATCACGATGTGATTAGAAGAACGTCTGCGCTGCTGTCTCTATGAAATATCATTTGTCCACTGGACATAAGTTGCCTACTTCCCAGTCGATTTGCATCTTCATTCTCCTCATCTCCCGACTCTTCATCTGTTAAGTTTCCATCTTCTGGAGGAATTATAAAAATTGCATCTGGGACATCATCGTCTTGAGTCAAGTTTTCTAGAAACTCCAAAATTTCTGCAACAGTTAGACATTTATTCCCATATAAAAAAAATATATCAAACACTTGCATATCCCATTGATGCGTTAACGCAACGTCATTATTCAGCTTGATATAATAATATGATAAATATGCTTTTCTGATCAGGTTTTTATTTTATCACACTTATGTTTATGTAGTTGCAATAACCCTGATGTCAAATATCAGATTTTATTAATTTTTTGTACTTACCACTTTACTTTTTTTTCTTTAAAATTTATTTTCACAATCTGTAGTCACAAAAAACCAACTTTTTCACACACCGAAAACTTTAAAGTAACACGAAATGCAAAGCCTACTATTTTGAATGTGTAACAGCACTTTCCAAATGCAATTTCTTGATAAATTCAAAAATTTTAAATTCGGAAAGACTTACTACCTTTTTTGTTGCGTTAACGCAACGGTGGGCATAAATGGGTTAACCTAATGTGCAAAATTGATAATTAATATTTACTGCATTCAATACAAGTCTTACTCGTATATATATGTGGAAAAGTGCATCTTATATAATTAGCTGTCAATTACTTGAATCTTTTAAAGTTAATTTGATTTTTCAAGTACAATGGTAGTGAGTTAAACAGTTGGCAACCTTTATATACTATACAATGCTGTTTTGCGTAACAGCTTCCCGATAAGCGGGCAACCTGAAGTCATCACCATTTCTTAAATTATAGGGTTGCGAGTCCCTTACATATCGCAAATATTTTTCTAAATAGTTTGGTAACATATCAGGCTTGATTTTGAAAATAAAATTTAAAACTTAAACAATATTCTCTGTTTTAAATTTAAAAACATAGTGTCACATAAGAGATAGAAAACTGATGAGCAATACTCGAAGCATAGATAATAAACTTACCCAGATGTCGCATCCCCATACGAAAAAATGTTGATTTATTTTGCGATGGGCAAACAACGATGGGCAAACAAAAAGCTTTTCTGCTTCGCAAAGAAAAAAAAATGAAAAATAAATTTTCTGTGCGAAAAGCTTTTTCATTTGCTACTCTTTGTACCGTCTGCGACTACGAGACACAATTTCTTTTATACATGCGTGTGTATGTATGTGTGTGTCCCGTAAAAATTTTGAAAGAGTTAATCTAAGAAAGGTAAAATATATTATTTAAGTCTATTTCAGGTTGATTAGGTACCTAGGTACTTACAAATACAAAAAAGTTGCGAAAAAAAAATCGACTTAGCGGAAATGTCGTGGCGAATAAAGTGCGCTATTGTACGAGGGCGGGTCAATAAGTCCGTGACTTTTGGAATAAAACACAGATTTTTTGATAAAAAAATAATTTTATTTTTCAACGTAGTCTCCCTTGAGCTCTATACACTTTGTCCAACGCTTCTCCAATTTTGTTATCCGAGGTCCTCAAAATAGGCCTTTGTTTGCGAGATGACTTCATCATTGGAGTCAAATCCTACACTTTTTATGAAAAGAAGTGAAAGGTTTTTGGAATCTAATGGCAATGAACTTGCTTTTGATCCTAAGAAAGCCAACATAAACTACTCTAATCGTAAAAGATTAAGAGTGCAAACAAGTACCGATATATCCATCGATTAACTAAATGAAGTTTCAGCACTTATAGACTGCAACAGATCTATAAATTCCATTCCAATATATATGCAAGAAATGCGAAGCGAACACAAAAAAGCAATTTTTTATATTCAACAAATAAGTAGACTAAAAAAATTAACAAAATCGTTAAAGAGAGAGTCTAAAATTCAGAAATTTCCTGGCAATTAAAGTCCGCAGGCTAAAAAAAGATAAAGCACAGCTTAGAGAATATCAAAAGCAAGCAATAGAAGAAAAAATCGATTTGTTATATGATATAAATAAAAATTCGAAAACATTTTGCAAACTCATTTTATCACAAGGCAAACGACAATTTACCCAAGAAGAAAGGTGGATTTGACAATATATATTTTTCCGCTCGTCGACTGGATATAATTTTCTTCGCGATCAGCTGCAATTGCACTTGCTGGGTGTCCAGCTTCATATCATAGATGGATAAAACTTAAAAGTTTATCTCCTGGTCTAAATGAAAATGTTTTTGAGGAAATACAAAAAAATGTTGTAACAATGGAACCAAAAGACAAAGAAGTCATTTTAATATTCGTTGAGATGAGTATCTAGGCGAATTTAACATACAACAAATATATAGACATAATTGAGGGTTTCGTTGATTGTGGAGAAAAGTTTGCGTGTTCATGATTCGTGGTATACGAGTATGTGGTAAATATAAACAAGGGCTTTATCATGTGATCTGTTCAAGCAATATACCAACAAGCTTGAAATTGAAGTATAGAACTGTATTGACATATGTAGAAATCTGGGACTAAAAGTAAGGGGCATTTGCTGTGACCAAGGCCCTACGAATCGAAGCCTTTTCAATATGTTAAAGCTGGATGAAGACAACAGTTCCTTTCTTTATAAAGAAAAAAAGTGTATGGAATGTATGATACGAGTATGTGCCACATTTAATCAAAAGTGTAAGAAACAATCTTTTAAGATCAGACTCTGGATGGAGTTGTAAGCTGGAAAATAATTGAGTATGTTTATAATACAGAAAGAAATAATACCACAAAAATGTGTCCAAAACTAAAATATGCTCATATAGATCCCACAAAAAATTAATGTGAAACTAGCGGCACAAGTACTTAGCGGATCCGTGGCTTTCGCAATTAATGCATTATAGCGCTTGAATAAATTTCCAGAGAAAATTGGTTTGCGCAACCAACAGCAGAATTTCTGTGGCCACAAACCATAACCGCTTAACTCGATTTAGGGCGAATTTGAGTTATTGACGCCATCGCGTTAAGCATGCTTTACTCTAGTGCCACAATTTTTTCATATTTTTATCATGCTAATTAAATATGTTACGAGTATTCACTAAAAACCTAACAGCTTAAGTCACTTTTACCTCAGCTCAATTTTTCCATAAAAACCTAACTCGAGCAAATTTAAGTATTTTACAATAACTATTGAATGGGAAATTTTGGGACATAAAACTGTAACTCAGTTTATGAAGGCTTAAAATACCTTCAACTTTGTGAAACAATTATACTAAAAGAACGATTTTCTGATTTGTAGCATCGAATTTATTCTTCAAACTGCTCTCCTGAAAAGTACAAAAAACCGACTTAGGTGGTTATGGCTTGTGGCAATAAAATATTTCATTTATTGAATGAAAGACCTGCAATTATTCAGAATGACGCTTATACACTTTAAGATACGATATCTTATAAGATACTGAAAAGCTAATTAAGAACAATGAAGGCTAGTTGAGTAGTTGTACCAACTTAATAAAAAAAAATTAAATGCATATACTCGTACATAGGTACAGATTAAAATTCATAATAATTATGTATTAATTGCTTTGAAAAATTAATTTACAGATTTGTAGAGAAAAAGATGCGTAATTCCTTTTTAAGCCTTGTTGTGCTTGTACCTAAATTAATTCTTAAATTTCGTGGTAGTGAATTCCACAATCGGATTCAATTTACGAAAAATTGACGTTCTGATGTAAGCGAAATGTATTGGGGGTGAATTAATTGACCAGACTTGTGCGAAAAGGCAAATCGAGTCTTTTCGTATAAGTATAATGGTTGGCGTGTTACGAGAATATCTGAAAGCAGGGCTAGAGTGCGAAACTTGAGATAGCTCTCAAAAGGCATGCCAAGCAAACGAGAAGAATAACTACTTACTCTGTCATATTTACGTAGCCCAAAAACATAACGTATTGTGCTATTAAAAGCAACATTAAGCTTTCTTCTACTGATCGAGTCACAGCTACAAAAGATTTCACATCCGCAGAGTAAAATAGGAATAACCAATTACTTAGATAACATCAAGCACGTTTTAGTTGGAGTAAAAGACTGTGTTATCCATAAATTACGTAACACCCTATATATCTTTCCAACGGCAGCACTGATGTGATTTTCCCAAGTTGCGATTAAAAGTGACTCCAAGATTCTTTGCAGTTTCAACATAATCTATTTCGGGGCTTTTCAACAAAATAGGTGGTTTTTTCATATGACTAGGCACTTCGATTTCTTAGCGTTTAAAGAAAATTCGTTAAGTTCAGACCAACATGAAATTTCCTCAAGGTCTTCATTGATAGAGCAAATTCCGTTCTCAATTAAACCAAGTGGACAGCTCATATACATTTGAACATCATCAGCATACATATGTGACGAACAGTTGTTTATAATGGATGGAAGCTCATTTACAGATAATGAGAACAATAGGGGGCCAAGTATAGAACCTTGAGGGACACCATTAACAGTTGGAAGAAAATCGGATACATTGTCATAGAGCTGAACTGATTGCATTCTGTTGCTTAAGTAGGATGTAAGCAACTTTACTACACATGATGAAAAGTTATATTGTCGAATGAGCTTTTTACATAAGATATTGTGATCAACCATGTCAAATGCCTTAGAAAAGTCTAGGAGCACCAAAAAAGTTAATTTTTCTTCATCTAATGCTTGTCGTATATCGTCAGTAACACTCAACAGGACGGTAATACAACTGCGCTTCGCGCGAAAACCAGATTACTTTGGTGTGAGCATGTTATTGTTTTTAAGATATGTGCTCATCTGTTTTTGCAAAATACGTTCAACAGCCTTGGACAGAAAGAGCAGAATTGAAATTGGTCTAAACTTATCAGCTTTAGCACTTTTGGGAATAGGTATAAATTTCGCCAACTTCCACGCAGCAGTGTACTCTCCTTTTGTCAAAATAGTGTTACAAATGAAGGTTATAAAAAGGCAGTATGATTGGTACGAGTAGTTTTAGAAATATAGGGTGCATCTTGTCTAACCCAATGGCATTTGACTTTATCGAGAGTATACTTTCTACCATATCAGCACTATCGACCGACCTAAAACCAAAACTATTTATACTTTGATGATTAACAGCCAGACTCGACAACAGCTCAGTCACACCTAACGCGGACGAGAAGGGCCGAGACAAGAAATTCCGGTTTAGGGAATTGCAATCAATTCTGTCATTACTATCAGCCAAATTACACTTTGCCTTGCTAACACCTATGCCGCGTAAATTGTTCCACAGCTGTCGACCACTTAAGCGGGTGTTCAGCTTGCCCGCATACACACAAGATTTGGCGGAACGGATCTCCGTAACAACTTTGTTGCGAAGTGAACAGTACATTTGGAGAAGTTCTGGAAGTCGATATCACTTCCAACTGTTGTAAGCTCTATCGCGCTGTTGCATTAAGGAACATGTTTGACTGGTAAACCATGGATTACTTTTGTCCTTGATGGTCTTGCTTCTCAAGGCCACGTGTGTGTTATAGAGATTTAAAATGGTTGCGCTTAAGAATTTGACTTGCTCACTAGACGACCACATGTAAAAAATGTTATCCCAACATACGTTTCCACTATTCACTTCCAACAGGTTATTAAAGGGTTTCCCAATAGGAATTTAATTTGTGAACGCACTCTTTCCCTAATCATCAAACTGTCACTGTCAATTTATTCAGTAAACTCATCAATTTCCTCATGGTAAAGTAAACGTCTGCAAATTACAAAAATTTTCTACCGAAATTCGGAGTCGGTGACTGCAACTTTAAGAGCGTTAACTCCAATTTTCGGTCGTAATTCTCGCCCTAGTAGACAAGCATTAACAAGTTTAGTGCAAAACTTTGAGTCTACATATTCGTTGTGTGATGTTGCCGTGTCAGTGAGGCAACGGGTTGGTCGAAGTGGCGAAAATATCGCTGGCGTCCGTAGCAAACGATCCAAATCAGTCCAATTCCACGGCGTTCTCAAGAATTGGGCATCGCTCAGACCACATTATGGCGCATTTTGCGTAAGGATCTTGGTTTACACGCATACAAGATCAAGCTGATTCAAGAATTGAAGCCGATGGACCATTTGAAGCGACGTACGTTCTCCGATTGGGTTCTGGAGAAGATGCGCCAAGATGATGAATTTCATCGCAAAATCATCTTCAGTGACGCAGCTCATTTGTGGCTCAAAAAGCAAAATATACGTTATTGGTCGGGTGAAAATCCACATGTGCTTCATGAATCACCACTTCATCCACAAAAAATAACTGTTTGGTGCGGTTTGCATGCCGACGGCGTTATTGGGCTATATTTTTTCGTCGACGATAACGATCGTCACGTTACTGTGAATGGTCAGCGTTATCGCGTCATGATCACCGATTATTTTTGGCCCGAATTACAATTTATGAATGTGGGTAAGAAGAAAAAAAGGAAAAAGAGATAAATACTATAAATGGATTTACAAAAAAAAAAAAAGAAAAAGAAATAAGTAATAAGTTTAATACAATTAATTTCCAAAATCAAATTCAATAAATTAAACAGAAAAGTAAAAACAAATAATATATTATTCGTGAAAAGTTTTAAAAGCGCTTGTGTATTAATTACTATATGTTCCATCTGTAGTCTGGCAAATTATTCTAAGCTCGCGATGCAGTCAACTAATACAGCTGATTGGTTTGGATGACGTTTCACAAATACAGCTTCTCGTGTAGTAAACACAGTAAAAAGTTGTTTACATTTCTTCAAGTGCAAAGCGTGTTTAAGAATGGATCGGTTATGTTGTGATAAACTCTCCGGTACGTAAATATTAGTCGATGTTGTGGTATCAAAGCCGATATCTTTTAGGCAAAGTGGTTGATTGCTATTTTTACGATAGATCGCGTTAGATGTTAATACGTAGTTTTTATCACGGTGAATTAAATTTTAGCATTACAGCGGGATTGTGTAAATCGTATTTCTGATGAGTACGGGAAATATTACGTAGTGTTTGAGGTTTAATACCAATTATGGTGCATATAATATTAAAAATAGGCTTTAAATTTTCATTTGGCAAATACGGAATGTCGAACATAAAAGCATCACATGCAACCAATCGATTTTCATACGAGTTTAGCTTTATCCTCATCTCTTTAAGTTCCTTTCTGAGTGGTCAGTTGTTTTATCATAAAGAAGAGATTTTAAGTTATTGCACTCGACGGAAGCTTTATCCTGTGATTTTCTAAGATCTGGTAGTTCAGTTTTAATAGAAACAATATCTAGAAAGTTTGCCTGATTTTTAAGAAATAAAAAAAATTAAACTTGAGAAAACAGTAGTCTATGTTAGATTATTATTTAAGACTAACATGATAGGTTAAAAAGCATTTGTCGTGAAGTGCAACATTACAAGCTCCACACCGTTTAATAGTTTGGTTTCGACAACTGCGTCATCGCAACCTTTTGTCCGATATTTCCATGGCATGATGACCAGATAAGAGATATTGCTTTGGTTTTGAATAACGACCACCTCCTATTGGTGGACAGCCGTACTTTGTACACATAGACGATAGGACTTGACGCCGAAACTCTAGCGAATCTAGTTTGCTTCCAAAACTTCTGGATAAGGTCCACACATTCACAACTGAAATGTCTATCATCCACATAATTATTGGTTTGTACCACTTTTTTCCGCGAGCTGAAATTCTATAGTTTGATACGTTATTATCAAGTTGGTCAACTCCACCCATGTATTTGTTGTATTCTTTGTTTACATTTGACTGTGGAACTTCTGACAGTGCTGCGCCAATAGGATGAATCTCATGTACATTGGAAAGCATTGAAACGCTTCAATCGATTTTCTCTTAGAGTTCCCGTGCCTCCGCATTCGAGTTTTGTTAGCTTGTTTGTCAGGTCAGGACTGATAAAAAAAATTATAATAAAAATATGAAAATGCTACATCAGGATACTCCTGCTTAATAACTTCAACTAGGCTAAGAACCACGAACTCAGTAGGATCTATTTTCTGATTTCTTTCCTGGTGAGTTGGCGAGTTGCTGCGACCCATACCTTATACCCAAATCGAACAGGTTTCAAGCGCATAAATTGTTTGCATAAATTTGTTCCAAAATGTGGAATTATCGCTTCATCGACTAATAATTGCATTTCAATTGGTGCAAATTTTGCAAAGACTTTATTTAAATGGCTAGCCAATGGTCTTATTTTTGCCATTTTAACGGTAGCATCAAGATTATTGTTATCACACATGTGTATATTTATAAATATTGTAGGCGATTTAAAAAAATAAATGTGCTACTTTCAAAAAGCCTGGTTTTAATGTATGCACATTGCACACCCTGTGTACATGTTTCGACATTTCCAATAAGTAAATAAGCCCCGCTAATTCCAGCCCTGATCGCGCGATTTTCCCGGTTAGCTTAGTCTATTTAAGATAGTGTAACACACCTGACGGGATCAATAAAGAAAATACCGAACAGCGAAGCGTGTCTTTCTATTTCCTTTCTCCTTCTACAATATATCATTGAATCTTTTTCTACGCATAGCATTTGAAACCATTTTATTGTGGGTATCTACGGTCTTCCCATAACAGTTTTCTCCTTGGCAATGGTACGTATCCCGTGAGAATGACTATTCCAAAAAATGCGTACATTTCTGCTTCTGTCACGTTTAAATTTTGATTTCTTTGAGCTGAATATAAGTTGGTGTAATTTGTAATGGTGTGGATAATGTCTTTATTTATGAATAGACATTAAAATGAAAAAAGGTTTAAATTTGTAAAAAAATAAATTTAGGTTTAAGTCGTCCTCGTTACCTTTACTCCAACATTGTTCAACCTTAGGAATGTGGATCCAATCTTCTGTTATTTCAAGTACTTGCTCTTTTAAACATGCTTCTGCTGCTTCTAACAGTTGGTTGGGATTCATCCTATTCAAGTCAGCATATTCCTCTTCTCCAGAATCTTCATCCGTTATAACACCATCAGTGGGGGTAACAAATAAATCGCCTCGGAACCAGCATCATTAGATTCAATGGTATCCAGAATCTCAGCTAATGCCAAACATTTCTCTCTAAACAAAAGAAAAAACTAAAAATATTGTACGTACTTAGACCCAGCGTCTTTTAACCATTCGAAAAATAAGTAAATTGGAGTTTCCTTGCTTTATTTTATAAAAATAACATACGAACAAACAAACTCCATCAACATTTTTGTTGTCGAAGCATACAGTTTATTTACCGATATTTTTTTATCCATGATGTCGTTTATTTTTTGCAAAACAATTTCCGTATTCACAAAATACTTCCTAAAACACAACTAAACAAAAGTTTCGCAAAAAGCAAACAAACTTAAAGTGTACCGCAATTCATCAACAGGCAGAAACATGAAGAACAGCTTCCATAGTGATAACGGTACAAAGAGGAAAATTCGAATAATGGCATCATGTTTGGTGTTACGCAAACGGAACGCTGGGTCCAAATGGGTTAACAAGTTCAATCACGACCCACTTGAAAACATTTTTGGAAAAATAAGAGGAAGAAATTTTAATAAAAATAATCCAAACGCGTGTGAAACGCTCTAAAATTTTTGTTTAAGTCAAAATTTCCTATTGAAGAAGATTCTGAATATTTACAGTTAGATTGGAATGCTGTGTTGGATACTGAAAATAAAACAAAGATTGTCCTAACACTGGAGTAAGAGAAAAATGAAAACATATTCGATCTAGCCAAATATTGTGAATCCGAACTTCTAATGATAGAAATACCAGATGACACGATTTCAATAAAAACGACAGAAATGAATGACATAGCCACAAGTATTTTGCAGGTTACTGTTTTTTTAAAACACTTAAAAAATGAATGCAGTTTATGAGAACTGTGTCAAAGAAATGACAAAGGACAAAAACAATTTCGATCACATGGAAATATTGATCAAATGAAAGAATATGAACACTTTAATGAAAGTTGTCTGGCCATCAGACAAGTACTTCAAAATATGTCAACTTCATATACAAGTATTTACCACTTGCTTTCAGAAATGTCCATTTGCATCTAATCTTAGAGAAAATATAGTTTATCAATGTATCTCAAAACAAATTTGCACTATCCAGATTGGTTTGAAACGACAAATAAATGTTATTCGCACAAAATTGATACAGTCAATTTCTGTTTTGGAAAAATTGTAAGTGGTTTATTGGCAAGAGCATAAACAAGAAAAGGAATCCAAAACAAAAGACAAAAAAGTTGCAAATTTTAATGAATAATATATAAACTAAAATAAATATTTATATATGTACATGTATGAATATTTGAATGTATGAATATTATAATGTATGAACATTTGAAAAAAAACTAAGGCTCTGTGAATAGCTAAAAATCATACTTCTAATATGTATTATAATGTCTAAAGACGAAAATATTTTGCAAATGCATTTTCACATACATACGAGTAAATGCCTTTAACTAAAGTGGGCTAAGAGCAGAGTTGATTTTGTTTCCTATTGTTTAACGTGCATGAACAAAAAAATAATAAAAGAGTGGCTATGGCTACCTATCAGACCCCTTCTTTTATGTAAAATGTAAGGACCACACATCAAACATACTCTAAATAAGAGTAGGAGTACCACAAGGATTTGTATTCAAACAATTAGGAAATAAATAAGCATAATTATTTGTCTCAGTCTCAATCTTAGAATACGTACATACCTACATACATATGAATAAAGCAAAGTAAAATAAAGTTAACCTACAATACCTACAGTACCTACAGTAATTGTTTGTACCGTACCTACAAATTCTTAACATCATCGCAGATGCCATTAAAATTATTCCTGATCTTAACCTACCCTAATTTAATGTACATGTGTAGGTATATTTCTGCTCTGTCTTTTTCTCACCGTGCCAAAGTCGCAGGCCAGGACAAAAAAACGAGAATACAAAACAAAACAAAGAATATATATATTTCGCTGTGGGTATGTCACAAACTCTACGCTGGTGGTGAAAGCTTTTCGCAAAGCAAAAGAAAGGGGTTTTGCAGAGAAAATTAATTTTTCGTTTTTTTTCTTTGCGAAGCAGAAAAGCTTTTTGTTTGCCCATCGTTGTTTGCTCATCGCAAAAAAAAATCAACGTTTTTTTGTATGGGGATGCGACATCTGGGCAGACCTGTAAAGTAATGAAATACATTTGTACTGCAGTACGGTGAAAGTACTAAGTAGCCTGTAATTGTACTTGTACTTAAAAATTTCAAGTACAATGTACTCCATACTTCAAAATAAATAAGTACCAGTATTTGCCTAAGTACTCTATTCCAAGTACATTTACTAGGTACTTGAATACACTCCAGTACATTTTCAAGTACTTTTCAATTACATACAAATCCTTCATACCTATGTTCCTCGTCTCTCATTCTGCTTTTATTTGAAAAGGATATTTACTATGCATAACTGAAACTCATTTAGCAAGCGGAATGAAAATATTGGACAAATATCCGATATATAAAAAACAATCAAACTTAATACTCCTTTGACGTCATCGGGCCCTGTGGAAAGGTTGGTTTCCTTTGCTGGCCTAATTAACACTCTAAAACGCAGCACGCTGTCTGACCAGCATTTCGAGGAATTAGTTTTATTGAAAGCTAACTCTAATTTTCTTAAGTCTTCGAAAACAAAAAATAAAAAAAAAACAATAAATTAGTTTTTCTTGCAAAACCACAACATCGTTAGGAACCGTAATTTGTTAGCAAAAGTTGGTTCAAAAATTACAAATTAAGTATAAACTTGTAAAAGGTAAGTACTTGAAAAGTACTTGCAAAGTACTTACATATGTACTGGGGTGTATTCAAGTACCTAGTAAATGTACTTGGAACAGAGTACTTAGGTAAATACTGGTACTTATTTATTTTTAAGTACGGAGTACATTGTACTTGAAATTTGTAAGTACAAGTAAAAGTACAGGGTATTGGGTACTGGACTCGTACTGGTACTTCAAAGTATACAGCTCTGCATCTGGGTAAGTTTATTATCTGTGTTCGAAGTGAGGTTTGATAATGATATTATAAAGGGTTTTCCAATAGAGACTTGACAACTTTGAATTTAATTTGTGAACGCTCTCTTTCACTAATCATCAAACTGTCAGTTTATTCAGTAAACTCAACATTTTCATCATGGTAAAGTAGACGAATGAGCAACGTCTGCAAATTATAAAAATTTTCTATCGAAATTCGGAGCCGGTGATTGCAACTTTAAGAGCGTTAACTCCAATTTTCGGTCGTAATTCTCGCCCTAGTAGACAGGCAATAACAAGTTTAGTGCAAACATTTGAGTCTACATATTCGTTGTGTGATGTTGCTGTGCCAGTGAGACAACGGGTTGGTCGAAGTGTCGAAAATATCGCTGCCGTTCAGGCGTCCGTAGCAAACGATCCAAATCAGTCAATTCCACGGCGTTGTCAAGAATTGGGCATCGCTCAGACCACATTATGGCGTATTTTGCGTAAGGATCTTGGTTTACACCCATACAAGATCAAGCTGATTCAAGAATTGAAGCCGATGGACCATTTGAAGCGACGTACGTTCTCCGATTGGGTTCTGGAGAAGGTGCGCCAAGATGATGAATTTCATCGCAAAATCATCTTCAGTGACGCAGCTCATTTGTGGCTCAATACGTTCGTCAATAACCAAAATATACGTTATTTGTCGGGTGAAAATCCACATGTGCTTCATGAATCACCACTTCATCCACAAAAAATAACTGTTTGGTGCGGTTTGCATGCCGACGGCGTTATTGGGCTATATTTTTTCGTCGACGATAACGATCGTCACGTTACTGTGAATGGTCAGCGTTATCGCGCCATGATCACCGATTATTTTTGGCCCGAATTGGAAGATATAGACTTGGACGACATGTGGTTTCAACAGGATGGTGCCACAAACCACACAGCACACGCTACAATCGATTTATTGAAGAGTAAGTATGGTGAGCGTGTTATCTCAAGAAATGGGCCAGTCGATTGGCCGCCTCGTTCGTGCGATTTAACGCCGCTTGACTATTTTCTGTGGGGCTACGTTAAGTCATTGGTGTATGCCAACACGCCGACGACGTTGGAAGAGCTCAGAGCTAACATAGAACGCGAAATAGCGGCCGTTTCGGCCGAAATGTGTGGCCGAGTCGTTGAAAATTGGGTCCAACGAATCGACCGCTGCAACGTGCCCGCGGTGGCCATATGAAAGAAGTCGAGTTCCATTCATAAATGATTTGATTGTACTTCAAGCCGATAGTAAAGTTTTTGAAATATCTCAAATGGTTTGCGTTTTATTTAAAAAAAAGTTGTCAAGTCCTTATTGGAAAATATGTATGTGTATTGCACTCGTTAAGGAGATCTTACTTCTAATTCTAGCAAAGAAACATACTGTGTTTTTTGCTATTTTTTTAACAGTGTACTCTGCATCTACGGCAAATAAGCTGTTGATTTATGTCGTTGAATTGATCCTTGGGGCACTCCTAAAGTTGTTTCAATGCTTCTCGATGATACTCCATTAACCATTGTTCTCTGACACCTTTTACTTAGAAACAATTTAAACCATGTCAACTCTTTGCCTCTAACACCGTATCTATGAAGTTTAGACACAAGTATACAGCTGTTTAATTTCATCGGCTGATTTCTCCACAAGTTTTGGCTGATTGAATAATATCCTAAATTGGCTGTCATTTAATAATCTTATCTTTTGGTACCTTTTGACTAGAATGGCCCATGCAGACTCAGAGCTACCATCAGGATTGCTGTATTTCGCAGTACCCGTTCAGCTTCACCGCTTAGATTCGACTTTAAGTAATGCAATTTCTGAACGTCGGATATTGATGAGCTCTTTACAATTGAACTCTCGAAGAAGCTTTTGAATTCGGACCACATTTTTAACGAACCAGAAAATGAAGGGATTTTAATTGCAGGAAGTTTGAATTCAGCGGGTAAGGCCTTCGATCCTACAATTGAATGACTAAGAGAACTTTGGGTTTGATTTTGTTGTCATTTCAAGTCCGACGAATATTTACAATTCAGTTCATTTAGTTTGTGAAACGCTTGTGCTTCCATGTAAGCAACCTTTTCATCCTCAGTCGGAGCTACAACAATTCGTTGGTTTAGACTCTTCGCTTCTGCATACGAATCTTCTAAATTCTGTAACCGTGTTTCGTTCATATGAACAGACTTCGTCGATTGTTCGAGACCTACATAAGCCTTATGACCGGCTTCTAACTCTTCTGAAATGATTTTAACTGAATCAATCAAATTCGAAAGTTTGCTCTTACTCATAATGATTCGATAGAATAAAGACTGATAATCTAATAAGAAGGTATCTTGTCACAGAACACAAAACACATGAGGTTATTAGTTTAAATAAATATATTTGAATAAAAGTTAAGAAAAATACGACACACACCTGTTATTAAACGTTGCTTCTGCGACGCACCAGATCCAGTAGAGTCTTGAAATTAAGCATTGCTTCCTCGTCACACCAGCTCCAGTAAAGTCTTGAATTTCCCAAATGAAACTCCGGCCCACACACGAAAAAAACGTATAATGCGAGACAGGAATAAGATTTCTTCCGTAAAAATTTATCGCGCACTGTCTAAGTACTTTTTATAGGTAGCAATTTGTCTCTTTTAAATGTCTATCGAATTGTCTTTTCGCTCAAAAACTGTCTACGAGGGGCGTTCAATATATTCTCGGTATCGATATGAAGGAAAATGCGAATTCAATTTAAATTGTTTTTATTTTTCAATATAATCTCCCCTAACATCAATGCATTTGTTACATCTTGAGATAAGCTTTTTTAAAAGCTCAAAAAAATAAATTTCCTCTTTCTCTGCAAAATACCCATTTATCGCCGACTTGAGTTCTTCATCATCCGAAAATCTTTTTCCACGAAGACATTTTTTCAAATCCGGAACAGGAAATAATCACTAGGGGCAAGGTCTGGACTATAGGGTGGGTGTTGGATTTCTTCGAAACCACTATCTCGCGCAGCAGCCTTGGAAACTCGCGCCGTGTGAACAGGACCCGCTGCGAGTTTACCCCGTCTTTTCTTTTTAATTTCCTCCCGCAAATTATGCAAAGTGGAAGCGTAGGATGTGGCGTTGATGGTTTCACCTTTTTTTTTGTACTCAATGAGCAAGATTCCCTTTGAGTCCCAAAAAACTGTGGCCATGAGCTTCCCGGCAGACGGAGTGACTTTGAACTTCTTCGGGGGGTCTGTCCCTTTTTTATGCCACTGCATGGACTCTTGTTTGCTTTCAGGGTCATAGTGGTGGACCTATGTTTCGTCCCCAGTAACAATTCGATCCATAACACCGCCCGCGTTCTCACTACACATCTCCAAAAGCTCTCTAAGGCATGCGATTCTCACTTTTTTCTGAGGCGCTGTGAGCATTCGTGGCACCCACCTTGCACTGACCTTTGAAAGGTTAAGATGGTCATGAAGAATGGTGTGAATGGTACCAATTGAAAGCTTGGTGATCTCTGCCATTATTTTCACCTTTATTCGGGCATCCTCAAGAACAAGTTTTTCGACTTCTTTGATGCTTTCCCGTACAAGCAGTAGCCGGGGCGCCGGAGCGGGGGTCGTCTTCAATGCTCTCTCTGCCTCTCTTGAACTCACTTGACCACTTTTGCACAGTTGATAATGAAGGTGCGGAACCCTGGTAAACAGCCACCATCTCTTCATGAATAGTTTTTTGACTTTTTCCTTGCTTAGTGAGAAATTTAATTACAGCACGATGCTCAATTTTCACCATCATCGTCTCAGTTGCCATTATGATTCTGTTTAACTAGAGATAAAACGCGAATTAATAATCACATTTATATGAAATTTTACATGAATGCACTAAAATAATAGTATTACTTGATAAATAAGTCAATTTATATATACAACTACAGCTTCACCCCGATACCGAGAATATGTTGAACGCCCCCCGTAGATATGTTTAATCCGGCTCGAAGGGCGAAATGTATTGCAAGGACACTAGCAAAACTAGATATTTAAACTGAAAAATACTTAATGATTGCGCCTAACACTTAGGCAATAAAACACTCGACCCTTTTTTTTCTATTATACATATATTGCGTTCACTTGTGGTCATACTCGTAAAAGTGTACTGAATTTTGCTGCTTGCATTAACCAATACATAAACGCGCATCGCTTACCGATGCTTTGTGCATGGGTGTGTGGGCGGAGTTTCCTGATTGAAACAATGCATTTTTGCTGTTTCCTATAAAACTTTGTGTGTTGTTTATATACGTTGGTTTTGTTTCTAATTTTCCTGATCGCCCAATTCGCTCGCTTGAAGTTTGCTATGTTATCGAAAGTAATTTTGCCATCGGCAAATTGAGGATGAGAAAATGCAATCCAGCGATTTGGATCTTCTGGCTCCATATTGCGTTGCAATAATATGTATATTGTTTTATGGGTTATTCTAGGCATGCTATGAGCACCTTTCTTGTTTTTCTACCTTTACGAAATTCTAAAGGATTTATATACATTCTTTTCAACACATGTGTTTTTTTTAAGGAAATGATTCCTTTTTTTTCCTCTTTATAAAACATCCTGTTTCTAGATAACGGATGTTCTTTAAACTGACAAGACTTTTCCCAGCCAGTTTGAAAGTTGATTGCTCGTTTTTGCACAGTTTGGTTTGCGTTTCATAGGCTT
Organism: Volucella bombylans; assembly: GCA_949129095.1. NCBI lineage: Eukaryota > Metazoa > Arthropoda > Insecta > Diptera > Syrphidae > Volucella > Volucella bombylans. The sequence continues at coordinate 210,249,149 of OX422140.1, read as the reverse complement.
ACGTCAGAATAATGCTTGGAGATTATGTAAATTCATTTCATATATAGTGATTTAATCATCTATCTGAGTAAGTAATTCGAATAACTTTAGATCATTTTCGCACCACACATACTCTTATTGATTTTACCCATCCGCAGAGTGCATATCTACTCGTAAGAAGCTTTTGGTGCTGTGGAGCGTTAAATTGAGGGGGACCTGATTGATTTCATTCTCCGTCTCCGAATGCTGTGTCGATAAACTTGATGGAAAGTTCTTGATTTATGAGCTTACAAGATCCAACAATTGAAGCCGCTTGACAATCGTGTGCGTCGTTTTTCGTTAAACCGACCGAAAATGCGATTTATCTTGATCCTGTTTTTCACTGCAGCAATGAAGAAAATCCACAAAAATTACTGTTTGATGTGCTTTATGAGCTGGTCCATATTTCTTCATCAATTATGGCGAAATTATATGCACTCTAACTCTGTATATTACAATCGAAGATAAGCCTGAATCTTTTCCAATAAAATTGATCTCACATTAAACCCGACGGTATAGCCATAAGCACAGGCAGTGAAATGAGTATGTAGCAGATTAACTTCACGATATCATCGAGTTGGCTGTTATAAAACAGTCTTTTTGCAAGGGCAAAAGCATCTTTGGTTTTGACCAGAGCAACATCTTATACGGTTGCTAAAATATACGTATGGATCTATCGTGGTTGCTTGTGTTGTACCACGATCCAAGACTTTCGTCAATATTTTCTGGTGTTTCTAGAAGTCCGAGAGTTTCGTATCGTCGAGAAACATAAGTACTGAAGGAAAAACGCCTTCACCTTCCACCAGAAAACAAAAATAAAAACGTGCCTTAGTAAAAATAACATACCTTTCGAAGTGAAGATGGATAAAGCTGAATTACTGGATATTGTCAGATGCCACGATATCCATTTAGTAGATGAACTGGCTTAGTTGGCAGAACACAAATTGGTATGATAGCCATCTAACTACTGCTAGCTAGATCCTATAGAGTTCATATGTGCTCAAGTATCCAAAGTGAGAGGTAAAGTTCCTATTTTCCCTGTGGGTACTTTATAAACGGATAATAAGTACAGTATCAAGTAACTGCTAAAATTCCCAGTGAAAAATGTCCTTTTACCGCATATCTCAAGTTAAGTTTTTCTGAAACAGAAGAACAAATGGTAATTTACTTACTGTAATATTTAGGTACAATTATACAAGTCTATAATAGTAACAGTAACTATTTTAATTGAAAAAAAAAAAACGGCATTTGCTTGAGTTTTCGGTTTTTTTTTGTATTTGTTTTTAATTTGAGGTTGTACATAAATAAAAGTTTTTTGAATATCAAAAAATGGCTATGCTTATCCAACCGACCCGGATTGAGCTAATCAACTTGGGGAAATTTCAATTCTTTAAGTTCTTCTAAAAAAAATTTGGTTGCTTTTCCTCCTTCTTTATCTAATATTTTTATAAATTTATCTGAAAAATTCCTGAAACTTATGAATATTTCGATGCAATAACATATTTTTCATAAAACAGTTAAACAGTGTTCGGAAATATGTACTATTATTTATACGTGTATACTAAACAGTAAACCCCAAACTTGTTTTTTTTTTGTAATCACAAGTATTTCTCCGTAGATCGACCGGCATTTTCAGTGTAGTTCTACGTATATTACACAATTTGAACGCTTATTGTTCAATACATGTAATAACGTACGCGTATTTAATCAATAAAGAATATTAGGCAGTCGGGTTTTAGTTTATCAAAATGAGTTGTTAAATAGTCATGAGTGTTGAGTCATGACTCTTCCTCTATTATATTTTGAACTTACATTCTGTCAGGCTAGTGCTATTACACTTAACGCTTTTCCATGCCTCTAATTTGATAGCACTCTTTCATTTTTTCTTTCGGTTGTTAAGTGTTTAGAGCTCTCTAAACAAACATTTTTAATTTATGATTTGACCAATAAATTTCTTCCATAATGTTTTTGCCAACTGGCCTTCATGAGGAACGAAAAGAAATGAAGCGAAATAAAAAAAATACGAACAAAGAAAAGAAGAAACGTCCGGAAATTCTACCCACGACTCATCGGGTTCCTGTTTTGCTATTTAATTTTTTTTCACTTTTGCACTTGTGCAATTGCAAAAGAGTCATGCCCCAATAATCATCGTGTAATACCAGACAAAATACTCGGAATATCGAGAATGCGATAGTCGCTTTCGCAAATTTTGTGAAGTAAAGGAATCGCCAAGAAGTCCGTACATCATTCGTACCATTGCGGTGCGGTTGTACAGACAGTACCTAAGAAAATTATGAGAAATTCGCTCGGTAACTGAATATCGTGCCCAGAAAGCCATGATCAATGTGACATCTTTCAAATCCTGCATTAAGAAAATATGAATACTAAGCTAGAAATATGCAAAAAACTTTCGCAGTTAGCACGGATAATTTCAATTTAATTTTGCAATGTGAAAGAGGATTACAACAGACAACGACATATGCATATTCTAAGTCATCTAAGAAAGGGAATACAATTGTTCTAAGACACATTACTTCGATCCCGTATTGGTTTAGTATGTAATAGTTAACGAAGTTTTATGCTTTATTCTTTAAATGAAAAACGGACTGTACTTGTTGAAATTCTATATTTGCTATATGTTAGAAGTTTAATAACATCCTTAATTTTAAGTGGGCGATAGAAATCACGAACACCGTAATAATACAAAAAAATTCTCTTTAAGATTCAAAGTACCACTACGTTTAATATATATGTATGTTCACACGATGCATCGGCTGATTTTTGCGTTATCTTAACTTAATTATAAAGGTACTAAATTGGTTTCATAAAAGGAAGTTATAATTAAACAATATAACAACAAGGTATGCCGTTCTTTCATTTCTGCGAAAAATATTTTAAAACAGATATTCTGAACCTTATGATTATCATATATTCGTACATTTGATAAGTTTTCGAAGAGAATTTTCAAAATTTCACCCTAAATTTTTAAGTTAAGTAGGAGACAGCCGGATCGTTTTTGCCAGTAGTCGAATTTAGCTATATTGCCTTTTAAAAATCTACGTGATAAATGCTATCATATGCTCTTTTAAAGACTATGAAAAGATTAACCTACATTCCAGGGTAAACAGGACTTTTTAAAAATAAGAATAATAAACAGTTTTCCGACTCAATACAGCAATTTGCAGCACAGTTTTGATGGAATCTGCGGTTATAACGGATCATCATCACGACTGTTTTTAAAATCGCGTATACTTATCATGAACTCTGCCATAAGATAAACAATCATAACCATAAGCTTGGATTTCGGTAAAATTTGTACCAAGTTTAAGGGGTAGTCTCATGCCTGAAGTTAAATTTTGAAGGTTTTTAAGTATTTTTTTTTTGCGGAAAATTAAATACAATCTTCTTATGATAATTATAGGTTATTATTTAGCTATTGAATAACATGAACAAATGTTTGTTAAATAAAAAAAAAATATTTTAACTTTAATTTGGTGGGGTAAAGTAGGTCTCTTAAAAAAAAGGTAGGTGGCTGCCCCCCTAAGTGCTCCTTTTGTAATAATCTGAAACCAAAATTCAAAAAGATTATTATTCAGTAGGGTTGTCATTCTGTCCCGTAGCAGATTTAAATGATTTGAGAGAAAAATAACAAAATGGCGGCCATCTAATTTTTTTTTCAAAAATTTATTGTTTTTTTCGATTTAAAATCGAGAAAATGGAATTTTCATGTGTAAATTTCAGCCGAATCGGTTAATTAGTTTTTTTTTAATCATCTGGGCCGTCGGATAAAAAGTAGTTTCCAGGAAAACACGTTTGAAGTTTGGAGAAGAAAATTTTCATTGAAAATGTATACTTACATTAATTACCTATTCCTGGCGCGTACAGTATACCTTTGGTTTCTTCATAAGCATCATTTTTAGCAACTCTCTAGATGCAATTCTTTCACTTTTTGCGACGTCAGGCACCCTCTTCTCTGCGTTGTATATGCGAGTGCCATCGGCCCTTTGTGCAAAGTTCATGGCCTCTGCGCCTGCCCGCACATCCATTACTTGCTGTAACTTTAAATTGCCTTAGTGTATCGGTCTAAAATTTTCACAGTATATTCTCAACTTATTAAACTTTGAAAATATGTCAAAAAATCGATTTTTTGAAGATCGAACATGAGACTACCCCCTTAGGGCAAAACTTAATATTAGCTGTTTTTTGTACCGATGACACAAACATACTTCAGACGCAATAACTCTTCTTCTATTTGTCCAAATGTCATGAAATTTCGACAGTACATTAGTGAAGGATCTGCTTTTCCAACGAATGTAATTACCAATAGATGAAATATCTATTTTTAAAAATTCTTGTTTACTTTGGAACGGACTTTGTAGGTGTGAAGATATGATAAGTTATTGATTTGGTACTGCCTTGTTTGTAGATGGTTCCTAATTCCCAATTACAACTTCTGAAAGCTATTTGAGCTCGAAACCCTTTGCTTCCATTTTCTCAATCTGCCTACGCTCTTATGGATTATGTGATACCGGTTTTATATGCAGGTTGTCCGGTGGCAGATTTATGTTTTAAAATGTGAATATCTCTAAAATTTATAAACAGTGCTGGGTGAGGTTGGAGTCATTTGATTCATCGACAGTGCGGGTTCGTCAATCATAATGTCACAGTGGTCGGGAGAGCATTTGGTCAGAGTGTGGCCATTCTTACGTGACTTGTTTAATTACGTTACCATATTTGGTGATTGAGCGATGGGCTATTTTTTTTTTTTTTATAAATTGCCCACGCTCAAGGGATTTAAGTACCCTTAAAATGCTTGCACACGGCGCTGGGGAAGGAAACCGGGGAGGATGGAAAGAGAGGCACCGGTGAAATGTTTTAAGGTTTTAAATGTTTGCAGATTATAATGACTAGGAAATAAAGAGCTAGGCAGGGCATTCCACAAGCGAGTTGTTCGGCTTAGGAACGAATCACGATATTTTAGAGTACGTCCGAAAGTCGGCCTGAGGGTATAAAGACAAAGACCACTTTCACCTGAATGGGAACATAAATAAGCAAATCTGTTACTACTGAGCTCCAAGAAAACGTAATACGCGACTTTAAAACTAATGGGGCTTACATTGTCCAATAGTTAGTCTTTTATGTATTTTATCGATCAGTTCAGAAGAACAAACGGTAAATGTTAACATCAAAGTCTACGCTAGTAAACCCCGGTCTGTTACGGATCTGGAAAAAAATATCCCCCATGAAATTCGCGACATTCCGTCAAGCGTGCTGCAGCACGTGACACGGTGGTCCGTTTTCAACAGCGTGTGGACGAAATATCATTTTCAATACAATAGAATCCATATTCTTTCTCTTTAAATAAACTAAATAATATAACAATGTGTGAGCTAGGTTTTACCTTATTCACGTTTAAAAACATGAATCCACACCAGATACCCTGTAGTTCTGGATGATGAATGAACAGCGCGTGCCTTTCAGATTTTGTTTTAGGCAATTGCAAATCGTTAGATATCTTATCATTTTTTCTAACAGTGGTATCAAAAACTATAATTATTTACACAGTTTTTATTTTGGAAAAAAAGAAAGATCAGTTCTTTTCTTTTTACAAAGGATCTATTATATATTGAATCTATTATATATTTTAAACTTTACTCGATGACCTTCTGCCATCTTTTCTGGCAACTTCATGATTTCGTGCTCAGCGATTTTCTTGCGCTTGTTAGCACAAAACTGAACCAAGTTCAATTTCAGATCATTGTAATTGGTGAAAGTTTATCCATTCAAGAGTTTTGCAAACCTTGAAGCAAATGAATATCTGATGGCACAAGGTAGGAGCTGAACCAAGGTTCAATAATTTTCCACGAGTTACCAAGGATGTGTGTGGTCATGGGTGAAAACGATTCCCTTAAGATTTGTTTCATTACTTGTTGACAGTAAATATCTAAATCGATCGTTTGGTTCTTTGGAAGCAACTCGAAATCTTTATAATCCTATCAAATTTGACCTTCATTTGATGCAGTTCAAAATTTCGATGTGGTTTGTGCTGGTTCATAACGTTTAGACCATGATCATGTTCGATGGATTGCTGTATAGGCTCCACTTATCATCACCCATGATGATTCGTTTCAAATAAGGATTAGTTTTATTGCGGTTGAGAAGCATATCTTATATATTGATTCCTTGTGTTAAGTGGATCCCTTTAAATTCATGTGAAACTCAATTACTGAGCTTTTTTACGAGTCCAAGACATTTTAAGAGATTTTTAACCGTTGTATGTGATGCACTGCAATCTCTCTCATAGCCATAAGACAATCTGAATTAATTACGAATTTTATTTGGTCATCATCAGCTTCAGTTGGTCTACTTTGGTCTACGTTGGTCATCTTTGACTGAAAAAATCTCCAGAATGGAATTTTTTAAACCAATTCTGACAGGTGCGCTATGTTAGGCAACATCATAAACTTCGCATATCTCTTTGTGAGCTCTCTTGCTTTTATGGAAATAGTAAAGCTCCATATGTACGTTAGAAATGTTCGTTTCTGCATTCCATGTTAAAATTGACACTGTAATAACAAGTGAAAACAAAATTAAGCTCAATTTGCTCCTAAAGTAAGTTTAGAGTGACAGCTATTAAATATTAAAAAAAAAAATATAACATTGTCAAAAGCGAGAATTAACAAGCATAACTATATATAGGAAACAGGCTAATGGCTTGCAGTTTTGGTTATGTTCTACTTCTTTCGTGTACCTTACATTTTGTTTCTATTTAAAGAAAAATAATCAATTTAGCAAAAAGTAGGAATTGCTGTAAGAAAAGTATTAAGAGCACTTAAATATCTATTCAACCCGTTCCAGCTCAGAAGGGAGGGGAATAGACCCCCTCTCGTTGGTATATGAATGTGTTTCTTGACAAGGTTTTACTAGTAAATAGCCTTTTTAGGGCAAAGAAACATTGATTGGGAAGCGTAATTCTTCGTTGGATTCCTGATGCGGTGCCATTATCAGATTTATTAGCGGAGCTGAGGTAGACAAGATTGGCAATTAACTCAATGTTATAGCTAATCGCATTTATTCTATTCACAACCAATTTTTTTTATCGCTGTGGATACTAGTGAAAATTGGAAACGTATTTGAACGAACTCTTAAACTTCTATGACAAGGTTTTATGAAAATTATAGATAACTGCTCGTATCCCCTTCCCCATATGTTGATTCTGAGGTTCAAAATATGAGATTTAAAAAAAATAAAATAAAAATAAAATTTAAATTCGTTTTATCTGATATGTAATAAAATAAACCTTAAAAAACTAGAATCATTAGATTTAACAGCATATGTTTTATAGCTAGCTAAAGTTATACTATCAAAATAAAATTTGTACAGCTCATTATAGAGGAGTTATTTAGAGATACAAGTAACTTTTACTACTTTATTAATTTTGAATAGCAGAAAATGTATGTGCTTGTGAGGCAAAGAGAGTCAGTCAGCTCAAAGTTCGTTTACTTTGCTATATCTTGGGCAGGCTCTGTTTCAGGGATCTTCAAAATGCTGTTTAACAATTCGTACGAGTATGTATTGTACATATATATGAGTCTAAAATTTTTAAAATTTTTTATTAGAGGGTTTTCAAGTGCTTAAAGCCAAAGTTTATAAGGTGCGGGCAGCATACTCGCAAATAGTTTTCCTTTTTCACATTGCGTCGTGTTCGTGAATCATATCTGATTCTATTCGAAGCAAATAGCCCTTCTGTAATATTTTGTTCGCTCATTACCTTGAGCTCGGAGCAAATGGCCTCTCATCCAAATTCATCAAATGGATGGTAAACATCTCAATGTCAATTTACACGAAAATAAGTGTCGTACCAATTGGATGAGTTAAATGTATTAGTTACAACTTCAATACATTATTTTGTTTAAAGTATTTCTCCAATATACTGTCGTTCATTTTAATTCTCTGCCATCTTGCGTATAGGGATTATCTGTGTGCGACGATTTAAATTTGGAGCAGCAAACAAATTCTTATTTGGTATATTTTTTTAAGTATTTGACCATATTTCGGAAAAGTATTTTTGTTTTCTGTGTATATATCTAGTTACTGGAAAATTCTAATTCCATTTTATTGATTTCAGACAAGTTCTATCCATGCAAAGGAAGATTGCACTCTTCTCTGAGATGGTTCATTCAGCAAGTTTAGTACATGATGACGTAATCGATCAGTCAGATTTTAGGAGAGGCAAGCCAAGTGTCAATGCATTATGGAATCATAAAAAGGTATTCGCTTTACCAATACAAAAATAATTTACATATTTACATATTTACAGATTATCGTTTACAAGCATACTTAACAATTTGTGCTTGGTTTTTTATATATTAATGTCCTTACTTCCTTGTACTTTCCGAATGCCTTTCTGAAATAAACATTGAAATGGAATGAGTATCTTGGTCTCAACAGAGCAAAAATTTCATAATTTTGCAAAAATTTGTGTGGCACAATTTTGAAACTCAAACAATGAATAACACATACGTCGCATGCAAGTTGTAGTTTCACCAGACTCTGATCAATCAAGAGCAATTAGCGCCATTGATGGTAAGGTTTTTCGGAATTACATATTTCTTATCGACCTTCGCGCGTTGCCTCAACAAAAGCAAATTTGTGTTATTTTTGTTTACATTTGCGAAATAACTACACGAACTGGTGTTCGTGTGATCACATATCATATACAGACCATTCAGATTTTGATCTTACAATAATATGGCCACTTAAGAGTATTTGTAGTAGTTGTATGTTTTTCTGATTTTAAGATTGAACATTTTGTTTATTGGTCATAATGGTGACAAAGCTGTTGTAATTTTCAATATTAGCAAATACTTTGTACGAGCAATACAAATGTTTGCTTTAAATTATGGGGGGAAAAACCTTATATTATATACTATACGAAATCTACAATAGGAGAAAGTTTTAACTGATTAGAAGGAAGAAAGTCGATTACGTAAAGTTCACATATTGACTCAATTCCATCGGATTTTATTTTCGATATCAGGCTTGACGGATTTTTTAATTGCTTACTATAAGGAAGCAAACATAAGATTCTGCTTCCAAGATATAGTTTGCTTGATTCGAGTTTGATATTGGCATGGGGTAATTATAAAAAACACTGAATTGTATTGGTTCATAATTGAATGAAATTATTTTTACCCCGCGGGGAGGTTGGCGGGGAGGATAGGAGCAATTTTAATTAAATTTTATATATTGCTAAGGAGCAATCTTAATCAACTGTTTTATATTGTCACTATATTTAAGTTGTTCTTTTTGCCGCTATTTTGAACTCGAATCGATAATGATTAACAATAACATAAAAGTAATACTCTTGTAATAGTCTATCATATAAGGATGCCACCGATTTGTTTCTTATACATACTTATGTACGTATGGCTTTAACCGTTTAAGAATGGGCTGAAGAAAATATTAAAATGACGGAAATGAAAATGTTAGAAATTACAGCAGGTGTGACAAACGTGAAAGAGGTACGCGTATTCGTGGTAGTCTAAACAAATCAGTTGGTTTTGTCATGTTCACCTCTTAGTGAATTTCAAGCCTATATCCCAAGAAGGGACCAAAAGAGAAATAATTGAATTACTCAACGGCAAAAACATCAGCAAGTTTTGTCCTTAGCAAAGCGACCTGCAGAACTGACAGTGCATGTAGTATACATGAAAGAAATGAATTTATGATATTCAAGTTAATTCAAGTCCGATGAAATTTTTATCGCTGTTAGTTGGGCATATTCAAAACCTTTTCTACTTTCTTTTATTTTTCAAACGTTTTTAAGAACAATAAAAAAAACTTAAGATATTAGAAACTGTCGCTATTACATGAAGTGTACATATATTACGAATATTAATAGTTACAGTAAAACAACGTACATGTCTCAGAGACATTTTTTTAAAAGACCGCCTAATGGTATTGTTAGGTGGTCTCAGCCAGTCAGACCAGACCTTACTTACTTTTTGCAGGACTTTCGCTAAAATAATGCGAAATTTCAAACTTTTACTGTTAATAACATTGTTATTTTATATCTATTTATTTAACAGGTTGCAATGGCAGGGGATTATATTCTTTCTGTTGCGTCGATTATGATTGCACGTTTGGGAAATAATGACGTGTCGATTATACTCAGCCAAGTAAGTAAGAAAAATGCATGATTTTTAGAAATTGAATTAGTTGATTATTTGAATAAACAAAAAATAATGAGAATGTATATTAGAGTTTAAAAAAGATGTTGGAATATTTCTGTTTTTTCAAGCTTTAATATGATGTTCCCTAAAAACCCATGAAGAGTGTCAAATTATAAGAATTCGAACTGTTTCACGTACATTTCTTTATCTTCACTGTATAAACCAGCGCTCAAAAAAATAGGATTACATTAGGTACCAATAAGCTTTTGTATAAAATCTCCAGATTTTCTTAAAAACCAAGCGAATTGGTTTTTCCTTATTTCTTGTTTTAGTTTTATAATTTTCCTCTATTTTTTGGTTTTTGTAAATAACTATATATTTCGATTTAAAACGAATTAAAAGTATAATAGGTATAATAGGACACCATTTAACCAAATAATTGTTGGGCTATAGAAGTTGGGGAAATTGATATTGCAATCCGGTGTACAATAATTAATCTTCACGATTGTCTCAATCTCACAATTTATTTTCTCTCCTCCATAACGTCCTAAAAATTTTGTCGTGTGTAGTCAAATTGCCACAATTTGATCCTAAATATTTATCTGGCATTCATTGAGTAAAGATAGGTTGTGCGCGGATTACAGACTGTCAAATTGGGATGTGTGTAGGGTCGCTTAAAATTTCTCTATACGCAAATGTCCTAGAAATTGTTTATACAGATAGCCCTGTACATATGTAGGCACTTTAAGAATCCGAGTTCACTGGTCTATTGAGCGAAGTCAACTATCTCGGGCTCTTAAGAATTAAGAATTAAAGAAAGACGGCCGAGAACAGCAACTAAGAGATAAAGTAAATTAATAAGAACAACCAGTAAGCAAAATTGAAAGAAAACAGCATCAGAAATCTGCTGAAAGATAAATGGCAGTCGATTCCAACAGTATCATTCAGGAAAGCGTAATTGGCCGATAATATTGGCTTCTCTCGGCTATGTACTAAATACAGGTCTGCCGTCATATCTCCATCTCCCGTTGATATTTACGCACTAAACCGTATTTTACGAAATTTTAGTCACGTCAATGTTCTTCCGAAACAGCGATATATCCATAATGTTTCCAGATGTAAGATATAACAGATATTAATTTTGTTACAATTGATAATTATTTATTGCTAACTTTACTTAACTACTCGTACATTGGTCTTTGCGACAGTTGTCCTATGAGTACATTGCGTAAATTGACTTCTGTTCATTGGCAATTTTCTTTTCATTTAAGTTTTCAAACGTGACTTATGTCATCAGCACGTTAAAACCATTAAACATGTGCAGTGATACTTTTATTTGACACAACGGTTAACTGACATTTCACAGTGCTATGGAAATTCACTGATAAATATAAAGAAGAGAGGAAGAAAATTATGAATACTCTAAATATGCAAACTGTTTTTTTTTTCATACCTTTTACTTTTTCCACCTGATCCTCATTTTTATCGGCTGTAAACTTTTTTTTTTTTTAGACCCAATGTGAACTTAACATTCTTATATGTCACTTCTTTTGTGGGCGCATTTGTAAGTATATAAGATTTCGGACATTTGCTCATTGCGTAAAAGGGTATTTCCGGTCGCAAATTTCATTTACAACCTAGAAGACATTATATCGAAACTCCAACTTCAAGCTAGTAATCAATTGGCAGCTAGTTGAAAGTGCAAAAACAATCATTGTTTTTTTATGACTTTTGCTTACTATCTTCGGCAGTTTTTATGATTGTTGATTACACAGTGTATACACTCTTAAAGAAGAATCAATCTTTTTTGTGGAACAAAATAATTTAGATATTTGAATTTAAATTTCGACACAATATTTGAATTGGCGGAACATAGTGTTTGCTTTACGTGTGGGCCCAGCCCAATGTACAGACATACGAACATATTTACGCGTTCGTAAACATATATTTTTGTTTGCTCTATCATCGTCGCCTTCATATTACTTATTATGTACTAGGGTTTTGGTGGACAGCTTACTCGGGTTTATAACATCTACTACTACGAGTATATTAATTTCTCAGTGGTCATTATAGCTTAGCCGTGTGTAAGTAACATGTTTGTCCTAAAGTAATATGTGTGTTTCCACTAGAGTGGCAAACTTTAAGCAGTAATGCAAGTACTGACATCCCACTAAGCCGACATTTCTTATATGCATAGTTAATATGCACCTAGTATACCGTAAATATTTGTACGCCTGAAACTGTATGGTCTTGGGTTAATTTATTATATCTCGCGTAATGCGCAGGTTTTCTTCGGCACATTTATTTCAAATTCACGATGAATATTAGAGCGTATACGGAAGTTCAAAGTGGTCAGCCGATATAATCATAAAATGTTTTAAATTGATATTCTGTTTGCACATGCTGCTGCAAACAAAAAAACAAAAATCGATTTCGAAAACTAAATCATTTTATTTCCCCGATATGAATATCTGGCTAGACTGAGTATAGAGTACCTTTTGTTCGGCGCTTCTACACACACTTTTTATTTTTATATATTTTTTTTTGTTGATCAGGCCAAGTATCAACAAAAACTTTGTAGTTTCCAAGATTGTCGGAAGTGAGCTTTGTTTATTATCATTACTATGTGACTCGCAAATAAAGGATTGTGATCATAAAAAACACTTGTAAGTGTATGTTTTTTGGGATTTCCACATGTTGCTGGGATGAATTGCTGATAATCAAATAATTTTATATTCTTCTCACGGGCCATGTAAATCATTGAAGCATTTTTGTCAGTCAGTTTGCTTTAAGAATGGTAAACGATCTTTTTGTAAATAAACAAAATAATACCAAAAACAGTAAATATGTAGATATATTATTATACAAATTATAGTACTACGGGGACTTTGTTAACTTAATTTCCGCTATTAATTCTGACAGTGAAATTAGCGCTGGCATTAATCGAAGAATACGAGTAACTCTGGCCAATCACTGTGTCCTTGAGCTAAAAAAAAAACAATGAAGAACAATGTCGACAATCGTCGATTTCGTTTTCATTTTGAATGGAGGAGAAGGTGCAATGATCATACTGCGACATCAATCTAGTCCGACGAGTCTGAATACATCGGGTACTTTAGCTGGGATATGTACTATAAAGCATATTAACACCAGCGTTCTGGCTTTGAGAATATTCGAATCTACTCCCGAGCGACTGGCTTTTGACTTAGATTAATGGAGAGGTTTATTGGTTGAGGCATAGATTCGCCTCGAACTGGAGCGCCTGGAACTGAGAACTGTTCAAACCACAAATATTTGTGATGGGATTTTTTCAGCAACCGAATACTCAAAGCTGATATTTAATAGGACTCCAGGCACCGAAAACAAAGCAAATAATTACTCTAAGACGGATTAGTCGTAATGGCGAGTGTTTCCGAAGATATGTGTAAGTAAGAAGAGCAGACCGCAAACTAAAATAAGCTCACATGTGTTATGTTGCATGACTGCAACAACGAAAGTCCGGATTTACTTGCAAATGTTGGGTGCTTTCTAATGAAGTTTGAATAAATCATCATGCAGAACGAATTATTGAGCAAAATGAACCATGATTGAAAATATTCCTCCAGGTTTCCATGAATTAAGGATTTCAATATCTCAGCTGAATTTCACATTAAATTGCAAGCACTGCTCACTGTTTAAAACAAACTGGAAATGAGTAAATATGCAGCATACAGTTTCAACACCTGATTTTAAATAATCTCCAACAACTTCCGAATACCTGAAATAATTGTACGAAACTCGAGGGCAAATAACATACAAGGGCATTTCAAAGATTTGCAAAAAAAAAACCATCGAACACCAATGCCTTTTCCAAATAGTTACGACTGAAAGCTTTACATAACTTTGTGGTAACTAGAAATTTTCACTATCCTGACTCCGCACTTGAGCAACGATTTTCTTTTCATTAAGTGGTGCTAAAGTTCGGGGTGAATCTGAAATCGATGTGTCGTACAGCTCGTATAGTTCGTCATTGAATCTTCTCCTCCATCGCAAATGGGTCATTCCATGAAGAATCGACCGACGTTCTGAACGACATCCCTCCGATTTGGCTGAAAAGTGGTAGAAATACTCATTGGAGTGATACGAATCATAAGGCAAAAAAAGTTTTGCAGAGTTCGATATAGTTTGCGTGTAACGGAACTTCAACAATTGGAAAAAAAATCAAAATTTATGCTTTCTTTTATATTTAAAAAACTCATAACTTTGGCTCTGCCCTTCAGAATTTGATAAAATATACCTTGTTGAATCCAGGAAAAGGTGAACTTTCAAAGATTTGGAATAAGTTTTATTTTCAAGGACGAAGGATATTCCAGAATATCCTTTTTACATATATTTTTGATTAAATATATATTATAGAGAGATTCATCTTCTATTTCCATTTCAAATTTCAAGTTGGGATCTCTATGGGTTTGGCCAAAATAATATTTTGTAATAAATATTCTGTATATTTTATATTCTGTAATAAATATTCTCATTTAAAAAAAAGTCACACTGTGGCCTTTGTATCCCAAAGCTTTAAAAACTACAAAAAATCATTATTTATTATCTTTTAAGAGTATAGACATATTCCTCCAATGAAAAGGATAAATATTTTCCTTTAATTACACCATAATTTTCGGAAATGTCCAATAAAGTATGTCCGTTTTCGTTAAGAGAGTTTTGACTTCCTTTATGTATCTGTTTTGTTGATCAATTATAAAAACATGACTAATGAAAACACCAAGCCGTTTCAAAAAGCTCTGAATGAAATCCTCAGAGTTTTCAATTCTCACTTCCAATTTTGATCGGTTTGTGTGGGTCCACTGATAGTATGTTACGTCTTCTATGAAGTGTTTACTAAAAGCAGTGTCAAAGATTCTCCTTAATTTAGAATAGTTTGGGCAATTAAGGCACTTGCCCAAGTAACAATTTATATCAATAGGGTTACAAATTACCAAAGCTAAGCAGGCTCTGCTGTCATTGAGATGCGTATCTTCGTTTTCTGTCAGCCTTGATATATTGCTACCCTCAATTATGAGTTTGATATTTTGATGGATGGTGCAAACAAACAAATGAGTTCCTGATGCCCCAGCCAAAATGCAGTCTTAACGACGCGAATTTGGAAAATCCAATCTTAACATTATTATGAACTTCTTTCAACTTATAATATAACATATCTCCCTAAGGTTAGCCAGAACCAGGCGTTTTTGAATATGGTTTTTCTGATTTTCAATCTAACAAAAAAGCAAAACGTCTTATTTTTGAACCTGAGAAAATAAATTTTTGTTACCTTTATAGTCGTAGTCTTTTTTCCTGGCATTAAACGGCTGATATCATCTTCACAGTAAAAACTTTCTACCAACTGCTTGATATCAGCATCTAAGCTTTCCCCATAAATTTTCTTGGAGTTTTCTAGATTTCTTAATCATATCGTTTGTCGATCCTGGAAACTCCTCTATAATTTTGTCAACGCTCCATTCTCTTGAAAGTAAAGACAACAAAACAAGTTTGGTGTCTTTGGTTGCGGTTTTATGGAAATTTTCTTTTATTTTCTCTACGAAATATTCTTCCTCTCTGGAATTATCTTCATCATTATCAGTAGTAACAGAGAAAACTTTCTCTGCTATTTTCAACATAGACTTTTTCAATTTTGACTGCACATATTTTAAGTCACTAAGTCTTTTCTTGTCGAATGTATCTTCTCCATTATACTTTATGCATTCATTAATTAAATTGAATGCAATGTCTTTATCGAAATACATTAAATCACCTTTAATTTGATCTTCAACCTCTAGCAATGATGGCGTTGTATCAGAATTTCGGATCTGACTCAATTTTTTCCTACACGTGGAGCAAATTACCAACTTTGTGTTCAATTTTGGTTGCATCGTAACTATCCATGGTCGTAGAGGCCGAACATCACGAGCACTGGGTTGATGAGGTGGTAAATCCAGAGGATTGCAGCACGTTTTCCACACAAAAGCACTCATTATAAATTTATTTACTCACAACTCTTATTACGATACAATCTAAGATTGACATCAAGTGAGTGCAAATAAATTAAGCCTAACTTCTAAAATCCTCAAAAAACGGGAAATGTGCAGTTACTGGCCATTGAAGAAATAAAACAAGCACAGTGACGTTTTTTTCTAAAAAAAAACAGCTATGTACTTATGTATGTGCACTCGGGTTATGATGTGAGGATGATAAGAGGAGTAATGTAATACAAATTTAGTTTTTTGATTTAGCCGCCTATAAAACATTATTTTGGCCGAACCCACAGAGACCCCAACTTGAAATTTGAAATGGAATAGAGGACCATTTTTTGAGTTATTCAAGGATATATGTAAAAAGGATATTCTGCAATATCCTTCGTCCTTGAAAATATATTTGAAAGTTCACCTTTTCCTGAATTCAACAAGTTATGATTTTTTTAAATATAAAAGAAAGCATAAATTTTGATTTTTTGCCAATTTTTTAAGTTCCGTTACACGCAAACTATTTCAAATTGTTCAAAACTTTTTTTTGCCTTATAATTCGTACCACTCCAATGAGTATTTCTACCACTTTTCAGCCAAATTGGAGGGATGTCGTTCAGAGCTCCCCATATAGCTTCGGCGATTTATCGTGGAATGGCCCAATTGGAACCGAATATTTTACGAAAAAATTTTCTCTCGAAACGACCGAGAATATTTTCATTCGCTTTTGATAGAGTCTATGCCTCAGTGCCATAAAGTAGGAATAGGATAATCTCTCCATCGTCATTCTGCACTGACGAATGATTTTGGCAGGAATGCCAGAACTAGATATGGCTCTTATAGCTAGTTGCTATAAATGATGTCATATGCGGTCTGAAAATCTATGAAAGGATGGTGGGAAAAATTGGACTTCTTGAGTTTTTTCAGTATCTGTCGGAGTATGGAGATTTGGTCGATTGTGGATTTTGCTGGCCAGCAACCGCACTGATATGGGCCAATCAAATTGTTAACGAAGGGTTTCAGATATTTACACAATATGCCAGGTAAAATCATGTTCGCGATGTTGAGGACACTCATACCTCTCTCTATAGTTGGCGTAGTTGAGCGAGTGTTTTTTTTTTGGGCAAATGATACTGATCATCAGGCATATACCCATCAGGCATATACCCATCAGGCATATACCCTTCTGACCAGATCTGAGAAATAAGATTGCAATATTAGCCTGCATGCGTAAGTATTTACACAAAAATAGGGCATTTATTTACGATAGAAATATGCTTACGTCCTTTTTGCTTAGGACGGCAGTATAGATAAGGATCTTTGCTAAGTTATGTTATGTTTAGGTTGTGTTTTGTGGTGTGAAATATCAAACAAATAGAAATATCTATAGTAGTTCAGCTAAGTATTATAATTAAATTCAATTTGTAGCCGTCATCGTTCAATTCACTCATTAATAATGCTAAATGAAATAACTTTATTCTTTTACCATGCTTAAATTTCTTAATCGTTTTATCAATTTACACGAATAAATTTTTACAAAACAATCTTAAACTACCCTATATTGTATTGTTATTTAATTTTGCAAATCAAATGTTTAAGTACCCTGTATTTTATGAAATGGGGAAAGCTTTCTAAGGTAAAATGTAACAATATTTGTAAAAGCTTAATTTTTCCACTATATAAGGCCTAACACAGATCGTATAATTCTTTTTCTTTTTCGCCCTGAAAGTTTTTCGCCATTCTAAGGTTTTTTTATGACGACTAGTCTAATTAACTGTAGTGCTACGATTTAATTTTAGAGATATATTGTAGTCTTGGAATTTCCCCATAGCTTGTCGCAAAGGTTCAATTAAAGCATAAGCGAAAATAAGATTATTAGTATTATTGTTATTCTTTTTTCTTAAACTTTGAATCCTAAATACTCGTAAATAAGAAAAATATAATTAATTTTTTTTTTCTCGTTGAGGGAAGGCGCACTAGAAATTTTATTAATATTTTGTACATGCTTATACTGTAATGTATATAACAGAAATATGTATAAAAACGAAAACATGAGCTATTTATAGTTTGGATCTAAATTAAAAAAATAAGGTATATTTTAAACGAGAATACTTATACATATATAGAATATCTACATATATCAGCAAGAAGAAGGTGATTCCAAGCTATTCTCGAGGAACTGAAGTATATATTTAGATATGCAGCACGAATTTGTATTTCATGTGGACTTACATTAGCTGATGTGGTTAGGATCTCTTTTATCAGAAATATAAAGAGTATGTAGTAAGTTGCAATTATTAAATGTACCAGAACGTCCAGCAATATTTTTTGTAGCCTCAGATTTCAGATTCGAATGATGAGTATTTGCATTTCAGCTTAGAATTACTACAATCTACACATTTTCGCATACGGGAAACACGTTTATTTAGTCAGGTATCAAAAACTCTGGATTTCTGGAGGTGACAAAATCTGCAAGAGTATTCCATATATCAATTCTTGTTAAAGTTTGCTTTTGTCGTGCATTATATGGTCGAGCGTAGGCCTGTAGGGGTATTGTACACTTGCCATTGACTTTTCTCGGACTGTAAACGTGACAGTTTCTAATGCATCAAGCATTTGGCAGCACTTTTCTGGCGTGGTAGATTATTCTGGTTGTTTGCTATGAAACAGTCACCATTGTCTCTTCATTCGGCTTCAGTTTGGGGTAATGCTTTCGCCTGTTATCTTTATCCAACTACTTACACCCACGGTTGTCATACAGGAACTCATTTCTCATAGCTTGTCACAACTCGAACTTAATCTTTACATCTAATTAAACTCGAGCTTAGATGTGCGGCAATAACATTTTTATATTTTCGAAAAAAAATTTTGTCCGACGTTCTGAATGAGAAAACTCTTCAATGCTACAGTACTTACTCATCTTTTGTTTAACAAAAAAGAAAAACACAAACCTAAGTGTGCTAAGATGAGGATTAAAACCAAGTGTAGATTGCGCAATTTTTTTTTATACAATTTTGTCTAATGACGGAACTGGATGATACTAATTTCTTTATTATTAAATGCTCTATTAGACTTATTGCATTTCTAAGTTTTACTGATTTTTCTTAATTAAATTTAAAGTAAGAGGTTTAAGTTGACTTAACATTTTGTAGGGTTTTTCTGTATACAATTTTTATTTTAGACCATTTTTTTAATAGTAATTAATATAAATCATACTAATATAATAAAATAAAACAGAAAATAAAAGTGTTTGTTACTTCAACAAAGTTTCGACTTGTCAGGCAATTTATCTATCATAAATTAACGTGTGCTGGGTTGAATGGATTGGTCGTTTGAAGACGGCGTAATAGTTTTATTCTTGAAGTGCCCAATTAGTCGAATTTTATGCTTTCGCCCAAAGTTTGTTATTTCCTCTTCACCTGTAGGAATTCAGAGATCTCTGTGCAAATCGTCATTTCTTATGTACCACGGTGCATGGAGAATTTCTCTTAGCACTTTACATATTTCCAAAAGCTTGTAAAATATAGTATTGGCATTCGTTTTCTTGGGACAACCTCAGAGTTACAACCCTAAAGTTTTATAACATAAGCTTATTCTCAATGCTAAGCTTGCAATATTTTTCGACCAATCAGTAAATTTTTCTATATTTGTTTTCGAGTTGTTTACATTTCTTTCTCACATGCGACTTCCATTTAACCTTTCGCATCGAGCGTCTTTTCGAGCTATTTAGCCTTGTTTGCAAACCAAATTTATGAAGGAGGTCAACCGACTGGTTTTTCTGTCAGTAAAGTTTACTTCAATTTGGTATCGACCAATCACAATCGGCCTTTGTCCATTCTTCAATTGTTGTTTCTTCAGTCGTTTTTCCTACTGCTAGTATAGCAAACATACCGAGGGCGCTTCTTTGAAGTTCGGCAGCTACAATTCCTTTTCGTGTCTAAGAGAACAAAAAATATTCTCGAAAAGTTATTAGTATATAGTAGTATATTGTATAAGCTTAAATGAAATAAATTAATAAGAAAATCGGACATTTCATGTGGTACAGCCTAATACATAGCTGTTGCTCGTAGATATTTAGAAGCCAATATTTTTGTTATGTTTTTTTTTTTGTTTTAATTACAAAATAAAAGTGTCCATTGGGAAAATATTGGGAGAAATCGCTGAACAGGGAAGTTTTTAAAACTGTAAAAGTTTTTGCAATGGTACGCGTGGCGTCTGTCATTATTTTACAATAAGGACGGTTCATACCCATTGATCAACGCAAGCTACTTATGAAGCCAATTCTGCATGTATTGGGTCATTCGATTTTTTGAAATAATCGTTTCTCCTTGTTGAAGAAGTGAAAATTAAATTAGTCGTAAATAGTTCACTGTGATATTGTGAGCTAGGCGCCGTAATTTTTGGGGCTCTTTCAGATCATGGGGTATCCGCTTGTCGAGCTTCTGTCTGTTTCTTACGAGAAAAGATAGACTTATTGTTTTCAGTGCCACATTATGCATTATGCTGCACTTTAAATTCATAAAGGGTCCAACATTTATAATGCCGAAATTTTAGAAATCTCTTAGAAAAAAATAACTGTATTTGTAGAGAACGCAAAAAGTGTGACTGGAGCATGTTCCAATTTTTTCCATAAAAAAAAACGTTCGGACATCAAAAGCTTCTTTTTTGTCGAAAAATAGTTAGTAAAAGATTTAGTTTTTCATTTTGAATCAAAAAGCTCTTCATTTCTTTTGATACTATTTTAGAATATTCAAAGCTAACCTTTAGGATTTAAATCATTTGTCTAATGTAAGGAACCGCCATTAAATAAATAAAATTTTCTCACAAATCTAGCGAATTTATATTTAATTTGTATTATCTTCCCAAATATGTTACATACATTGTTTTAGTCAAAATGTCAAATAGCTATTTCAACATTTATTTTCACATTTTTCAGATTTTAACAGATTTGGTACAGGGTGAATTCATGCAGCTTGGTTCAAGGGAAACGGAAAATGAACGCTTTGCACATTATCTTACAAAGACGTATAGAAAGACAGCATCTCTAATAGCAAACACATTAAAATCGGTAATTTTCATAAAATATAAATTACAAACAAATTTGGCGTTTCTTTGCAATTCTGAAAACAAAAACTAAAGTTTATGTTCATTCTGAAAACAAAAACTAAAGTTTATGGTAACTGCACAGTTGTAATCGTATAAGCCTTCCACGCGACTTTTTTCTTTTATCAAACAACTTGTATAGTTGAACGTATATCTCTTATCTTGCTAAGTCTTTGGAAAATACAAGTTGAAAAGACATAAATCAACATTAATTAGAAAACTGTTTAAATACAATACTTTGTATGCAAAGTGTTTTAAGGTAGTCAATATGACACTGTTTTGTCTCAGATGTTTTTTAGTATTTCAGTAGCAAAACTCCAGAAGTTACCTGCTGTATATTGATTTTGATCACACATAAATAAGCTCTTCGACAACTTATGACCTTAGCTATAAAATTAATAACGGTCATGAATCTACTTACGTCAGATTTGCCATTGATAGTCATGGTTTAGCTCAGTAGGTTATCTATTGGATATGTTAAATTTGATGTCATGTCTGAAATTGTCAACACTTTACTGAGATATAAGTCGAGGTTGGTATGTTGTTGTTATGGTTTAGGGTTTTAATTCTACAACTGAATTATCTGTTGTTGATTTTGCCTATCAAATTTTGATTCAAATTCAATATTTCACAACTAATTTCTCTGCAGCAAAAGTAAACATAGTTATTGACACAAAAAAAAGTGGAAAGTAATATTAGTTATAAAACAATAGTATCCTTGCCTTTGAAAACTAAAATATGTTAAATGTGCATTAATAACGAATCTAGATTTTGCAAAAACTTGCCTAAAAAAGCTATAGCGTCTTTCGATAAGGACGCTCGATTTTTAAATGTAAATAAAATAAGTTGTGTGTGAGATATCCACTAATTTTTTTTTGTGTGAAAGAACAGTTTATGGCATTAAGTATAAAATATAATGTCGTTGAAATGTCCGCCGCGGCTTGTTGGCACATATTCGGGAGGTCCAATTTTCTATAACTTTGTCGTATAAATCTGGCCTAATTGGTTATATTAGTTTTGAGTGCTTCAATTGTCTGCGACGTCAACGTTTAGTCTAAACAACGTGTAATTTAGACAGAAATAAATATTACTATTAGAAATTTCCGATTTTCGGGTGAAAAATTTACTTATTCTTTCTCCAAAGATCTATCATGTTAAGCAAATATGCCTCTTTTAAAGAAGTTTTTATTCTTTAGGGTGCTTGCCTAAGGTGATTGCCAATATTTAAAAAAATGTGGTAGTCGGAAAACAATAAATCGTGATAGTGAGAAGAGTCGGTAAAGTAAAACTCAATATCTCAACTTTGCTAGCTTAAGGAGTATTACCTGTGCTGCATGTGGTCTTGCTTTTTTATTCAGTAGGATGGGACCATGCCTGTACACCATTGACGTCTGTTTTCGGCTCTGAATGTTTCTCCATTTGAGAAACTTTTTCACTCGTCCACCATACTGGCACCATTAACTTTTTTGGGAGTATTTCTCCATTTGAATATAATGTTCCTATAATTGTACAGAATTCAGTTTGCGTTGCAGGTTATGTTAACAGGTGATGCACCTATTTATCTAGTATTTTACCTTTCTAATAGGTGAGGGCTGACGACTAATAGTTGCAGTTTATACATTCACCTTGCAGGCACAAAGAGCCCTCATATCTAAATTCTCTTCAACCTCCTTTGGTCTTACTTTTGACTTATTCTCGAGCGAAAAATCTCCATCGTCAAACTTGGTAAACCAAAAACATAATAAATTGATGTTAAATGTATTGGTAAAGGCTTTCTCTATGTAATAGAAAGTTAACTTAATGAATAAATAGTACAATTCTATTTAAACCGTTAAAAAGGCACCTTTTCAAAAAAATATTTTTTTTTCAACTGTATACAATCTTACGCCACACTAATACTTTGTGGATGATCATTAAATTGCGTATTTCATATACAATATAACTCTATGTTTGAGTTCTTGCTATTGGTCATTTTCATGTATTGTTCTAAGAGCCAGTTTACATTGTGCCTGTTCACATTGGCGCGGGCAGGAAGATTGTCCGAAAGAGAGGGAACGCTTTTTATTGAAGTGGGAAGAAGAAGGGTTACTTCCACCGAAAATTCATTTCTAAAGTGGATTTTCGGGTGAAGCAACGACGTGCTTCACGTTTTTTTCCATGTCGTTCCTTTTCTGACATATTTTTTCATTTTAGTTTTGATCGTTGATGAGCAATTTTCTGAATTTTTACTAACGGAATTATTTTTTTAATTATTAAACAATTATGGAAGTTTAAGTTTAAGTTTGTATCAACTATTTACTCCAGTAAATGAAAGAGTATCATTTGAATAGTTTCATTGTTTCACTCCATTTGGCATATCTTTACCTAGTTATGAATTAAATTATATCCATTTATGTTAATTTAATGCGAAGCATTGTTTATATTTTCCTAGACAGCAGTCATTGCGGGAGCGGACGATTACCTAGCTGAAATCGCATTCCAATACGGAAGAAATATTGGCTTAGCATTTCAATTAGTGGATGACATGTTAGACTTTGTCTCATCAACAGAAACAATGGGAAAACCAACAGCAGCAGATTTAAAACTAGGATTGGCAACTGCGCCTGTGTTGTTTGCATGCGAAAAAGTAAGTATCACTTATTTCTTTCTTTTTTTTTGTTTTTATTATTAATGAGTTTCAGACTTAAGCCCCAGTCTTGGTAATAAAAAAAAAAATTAATTAATAAATGAAAAAATATATGTATGAATATTTTCGCCTTAAGAAAGTTTTAATCTTGTAAACGTTCATAAATGTGAACAGATTTATAAGACATTGTATTTAAGTGAGAAAAGTGTGCCTTACGATAAATGAACATAATTCAAGTCATCGTTTCTTCGTTTTTGCTGCAAATGTCTTTTTTTATTCTCTACAAAATAAAATTTTCGGAAATTGCAAAATTTTTCAGTAAGCAAATATCTGTGTCTTGATTTTACCAAATTAAAATTATTAAACTAAATTAATTATTTTTTTTTATTAAAAATGAGTAGTCGTCTGCGACATCGTTCGTCTATAAGCGCGTGACCGTCTTTTGAAAGTTTTTATTTTACACATTGGAAATAGTATTTCCGAGATCTCCCCTTCAGTCCAATCCAAATCGGCTCAATCCTTGCCGGATTAAGGCCAGATAAAGAATTTTTTTGTTTTATATAGGTTTTATTACTTTTAACCCATTTATTTCCAAGATTGTTTAAAATAGAAAATGTTCATATTTTTATTTCTATTTTTATTTATTAGAACAAAAATAATATAAGAGCAACAAAAACAATTCAGTAACAAATTCATAAGTTTATGAAGTTAGCTGTATGCAAGTGGGTACAACAGTGAAACGTATTCCTATTTATTTATTAACATGTGCAATTTAAAAAAAAATAATTTCTACGCGCAACAGCGCAAAATCACAAAGTTCACAAATCCATCTTATTCGTTTGGTTTGATTCTTTGATTTTCAATTATCTTTGGAATGACGAAGAGAGCTGAAATTCAAGTAAATCCATTTTTATTTTAGAAGCAGCATTAGATAACTTCCAAGCTTTCACTAATGTTGAATTAAGCATTAATACAAAAAGAGACCACCACCATTTCTTACCTCGGATTTTTATTTTATAAACATTGACAGATTGGTCATGCAGATCGACCCCGTTCATGCTTTTGTGGTAGTCAAAAATCAAATTGGGTTGTGGAATGAGATATTTATCTTTTTTTTTCTCAGGTGACCAACATTTTACAGATTGTATAGGCTTAATGGCATGGGAGTTTATACCCATTGTAACCGCGCTGTTATCGTTCTATTTGACGAAAACTATTCCATTATTGGCATCGTGTTTCTGCTCAAAATACCCCCTTTTCTCGTATTTAAAATCCTTATTTAATTTTAGTGGACACTTTTTGTTCTTTTCTCTTTGGTTGTACCTGTAGATCTAAAGCCTTTTCAAGAGTCGTAATAACTCATGAGGTGTAAAGAATTTGTCAAAATAGGTTAAGTAAAAGCTCGAGAGTATAGTTTGCGATCCCAAGGGCATTCGATTTTTTCCAGAGACTCGTAACATTTTTGGCACCATAATACGTGTCAAAGTTGTACACAAATCCACAACTAGTGGAAAGCATCCAGGTTTTGTAACAAATTTCACTGCTTTTCCCTTTATAAACTGCATTTTGAGGAAAGAGGTCCGAAATACTTAGCCATCGCTTTGTTCATAGAAAGCCTTTTATGCATGAATCTAAATTGTTGATATTTTTTGATAATAAACTTATTAAGGGTCGAAGTTTACACATTTTATCATAATAATGCAATTGGCTTTTATCAGCCACATGAATATATTTTTTTATTTCGTGATACCTGTTCCGGGACAAATTATTGACAACTGTTAGTGTCCTTGTGTCTTCATCTGTTTTCCAATACACTTAGGAAAAAAGCTTGACGTTGAAAATGTCTTAAAATCCATGCTGATAGAAATTAATCAATTCCATTTTATTGGTATAGATATTCCCACTGTACACAAGAAGGTACACCTGTTTTAATAGTTTCTTATTACTTCAAAATATATTTTATTTAATATTTTGATGGATTTTCCCTCGTATACACTCTCTTCACTATTTCTAAACAATATTAACTCTCTGGCAAAAATGCACGAGTATACAACCATGACTGCAAAATGCGAAGCATAGACTGAGGTGCTGCCGCATTGCTAAATCCATTTTTTTTTTTAAAAAAGCGAACAACTGTAGAAAAACCATCTAAGTAGTCATAGAAATCGAAAAAAAATTCAAAGGAATTACAATTTAGAGCAATTGAAGTTGAAAGTGTTTCATGTTTTTTTTATACTCAAGGGAGTACAATTGGAGCATATGGGTTAAATAACTAATAACCATATAAGCTAATGTAAAGATAGTTATTTTGAAATCACAGACTAAGACTTCAACTTCGTATGCTCGTATATGGAACAAGCCTATTCAGCAACCATGTTGTTGATAACTTCGGAACCCTTTTAGATCAAAAATCTGGAAACATTTGTTTGTCGTTAAGTAACGAAACCAACCTCAAATCAGGTAAGAATTTGGAAATATGATTTAGTTTCTTATTCCTAGGGTTATTATGAATTTTTTCTACCCCTGATTTTTATTATTATTTTATTTTATTACTTATACATATAAAATTGCAGAATTATATCATTAATCTAAATTAATATTTAGTAGTTGGTAGATTTTTCATTCTTTTTGTTTAAGGGGGGAAAAGGGTCGGAAAATAATTTTTTTTTGTCTGATACTACAACTTATAAGAAATATTGTCAGAAAATTTTAAGTCATTGGGCCACCGTACACTAGACTTGTGACCCCGGAGTAAAACTGGTTTGGTCTCCCTTGACCGTCATTACGCTCGGCGCGGCAACTAGTTCGTAGCAGAACCCATACTGCTACTCAAGAGGAGAGAATTCGTCGTAGGATGGAGCAAAAGGATGCTTTGGATCATGCAGCAGCTGCAGGCGAGTTGTTTTATGGAGCTGGAATCGGAGATTCTATATAAGTTTAAGAAAAAATGTTTACTCTATTTTATTCATGCATCAAATTTTAATCGCGTTTTTCTCAAAACCTTTTTTTTAAGGCGGTAGTCAAAATTTTTTAATTTCAAATGAAGACTCGGTTCTCACCACTACCATTGGCTTGATTTTCAATATTCATGAAAATTTGTCAGAATATTCTTAGAATAATGCTTTATAATGTATAAAATTAATAATAATTATAAGAATATTAATAATTTCAAGTACTCTGAAAAAAAAAATCACAAAAATATGCCTTTTTTTGTATCTCAGCCCTTTCCCCCCCTTAAAATTTCCAACTTATTTGCATTGGGAATATTTATAAATATTTTAAAAATCTCTGATAGGCTTGAGACCTAAACATGGAAGTAAGATTAGTTTCTAATATTTAACCGTAAACGTTGTGAAACACAAATGATATTTTAATAAGTTTCATGCCCATAGCGGCATCTCGAAGCAGTTTAGGATTCAAGCGAAATCAAGCAATCTTACATACTCGTATATATGCTTACTAGAGCTCTCGATACCCGCATATCCGAGTACTCATATTTTCGGGAATTACCCGGGTACCTATAAGGTTTTGAGTACCCGCTATATTTTGGGTACTCGCGTTATTTCTCATATATCAAGACCAGGCAAACAATAAAAACATTAAACCATAACTTAAAAAACATTTTATTCTGAAAAGCCTTAAAAATGAACACAAAACTAAAATTAACCATAATCACAATTCAACAATGCCACCAAAAAATTAACTGTAATTCATTCACAAAAACAAGTCTTATTTCGTTTAATCTTAATTTCTGACCAATAAATATATGTATAAAATATATTTTCATCGCTACTTTCACACTCTCCCTGTGGAATATATTCCCGTTACCCGATAGCTGGCATTGCCGGGCACCCGCGAACTTGGATATTATTGTTGAGATGGGAATTACACGGGTAATTCATTTTACATTTTTAACTACGATATTTGAAACCCCTTGTAAATCATTTTGAATGCAATGTTTTCTGATTACTGCTTTGAATTATTCCAAAGTCCGAAAGAGTTTGGGGAAGCATCAGATGATTGTGTTGGATGAAAATTAATTTCCAACTTTTACCGGATTTTGAATTTTAAAAAGGGTAAGGTATGGACCTATTATTGTCATGCAGCCAGATCGGACTATGTCGATTTGTTTACAATTTTTGATAACATTAACCTATGAGTCGAATTTCTTTACGTTTTCTATGTAGGAGATATATTTAAAAATTTTGTGCAATTTTTCGCAACGATTTTATTATGTCTGCAACCATTGTTGAAACATCGTCATCAATTGAAAGTTCGAATATTTATATTTAAAAATATATTATATAAAATGTAGTATGGAAAAACGAGTTATTAGAGAAAATTAATTGGTTAATACGTAGTAAACTAAATTTAAATGCGAAAGAAAATAGAGCCTAATAGAGTATCGATATATATCTTCAGTGTTATAATCAAACTAAATTTTAACATATTGCCCGTAATCCACAGTCTTATTCCTTTTCTGCCATTCCGTATCCATTATAAGACGCAAATAATATTGTAATCAATTTCATATCGAAGTACATTGGTGTTTATGGGTTTGAAGAATCATCCATAAGTATACAAACAGATTACAATTAAATTATAAAAAAAACATATTGTGATAACCACTTAAATGTGAGCAGCGACATC